>VWZY01003968.1:464481-478735 GCA_013399075.1 Chloroceryle aenea | reverse complement strand
AGGTGATTCTGCCTCTCTGCTCTGCTCTGGTGAGACCCCACCTGGAGAGCATCCAGCTCTGAAGTCCTCAGCGCAGGAAAGACATGGACCTGTTGGAGAGGGGCCAGAGGAGGCCACAAAAATGATCCAGAGGGCTGGAACCCCTCTGCTGTGAGGACAGGCTGAGAGAGTCAGGGTTGCTCAGCCCGAAGAAGAGAAGGATCCAGGGAGACCTTACTGCAGCCCTTGGATACTTAAAGGGGGCTTCTAAGAAAGATGGGAAAAAAACCTTTTCAATAGGGTCTGTAGTTATAGGACAACGTGTGATGGTTTTAAACTGAAAGAGGAGAGATTCAGACAAGACATAAGGAAGAATTTTTTAAGACTGGGGTGGTAAGACTCTGGAACAGGTTGCCCAGAGAGGTTGTAGCAAACCCCATTCCTGGAAACATTCAAAACCAGGTTGGACTGCGCTCTGAGGAACCTGATTTAGTTGCAGATGTCCCCGCTGACTGCAGGGGACTTGGACTAGATGGCTTTTAAAGGTCCCTTCCAAAGCAAACCACTCTATCAATCTCAGCTACACCTTTCACCTTCCTCCAAGGCCAGCAACTCCCTTCCAAAGACACTGTTCAGTCCAGGCACTGGGTTGGGAGAAGGTTGCGTTGGAAAGGAGACAGCAGAAGTCAGGCTGCTGTCAGGCAAAGCGCAACATAGTAAAATTATCTCCATGATAAATTGTTGTCTCAGGGTGGAGGAGAAAAGTATGCATTATTATAAGGCATATCAGCTTTTTTTTTCCTTTTCCATTAAGTGATTTTCTCCACATCTGTGGGTAATTCCCAGCCAAGGAAGCTGAACCACCACATGCAAATTTCAGCCTCTGTCAGCTTCCAACTTTCCCTAGGAAAAATAATTGTAGAGAGAATATAAACAGGAGAAAAAAGCCTATCAAGGAGCTACGCTATTGAGAATCTCATGTCATAGGACATATATGGAAAAGGAACAAACACTACTTTTTGATATATTTCAGGAAAAAAACTAACATGTCCCATTAAACTGTATTTTTGTCTTCTGTCCATACTTTATTTATCCCCAAATATGCTGGCGTGCATTTTTGTGTTTCAAAGTGAGGAAAAAAACTAGTCCTTTTAACAGTAAAATGTATTCACCACATCTAAAAGTACTCGGAAGCGTCACATCAAATAACAGTCTCGACACTGTTGTGCAACATACCTCTTTTTCTCACATACTAAGGTATGAACACTGAGTACATTTTAATCCTCTGTGATTTTCATAAATATTAACTGCACTCACCAGTTTGAATTTATATACCTAGCTTAGCTTTAAGCATTTCCAATAAATGAGTCCAATCTAAAGCAATACCTGTTATTGGTAT
Source organism: Chloroceryle aenea (assembly GCA_013399075.1). Taxonomy (NCBI): domain Eukaryota; kingdom Metazoa; phylum Chordata; class Aves; order Coraciiformes; family Cerylidae; genus Chloroceryle; species Chloroceryle aenea. The sequence goes on along the minus strand of VWZY01003968.1, from coordinate 477,357 downwards.
ATATACAAATATTATACAATAGCTGTTATTGGAATATTTTTATTTCCATCTTTATAATGAATCATCAGAGTCCTGGCTATACTCCTTGGCTGCTCTGTGCCCATTGTTGTTACAGCTGACAATCCTGAGGCTCCTTTCACCCAAGTAAGCATACTGGAGGAAATGATATTACGAAGTACAAACAAACCTGGGCTGTTCTTGTGCCACACAATAGGAAGATTTCAGCTATTTACATCTCCTATTTGCATCATCAAAAAGTTGTCACAAAATTACAATGCACAACAATACCTGTTCACTCAGAAAACTCCAGCAGCTATCAGAAATCTACCCCGGGATCTTTTGCCTGCATTTCTAATCCTTCCTCACACAAAGCTTTAGTCTCCAGGGTTGCAGCAGTCTTTCCTGATGTAAGAAAGATTCCAGCAGCTAGAATTATCTTTCCTGATACGAGCATGCACAAATCCACCTGATGCGTAAAGTTTTAAGTTCAAATCAACTACCAAGGGAATCTGTTAAATGAGAAAATCTTTCATCAGAGTCTCATGACAAACGTGGTAGGGTGGGATAACGCTTAGTTCACAAGGGCAGTGCAGAAAGCAAACTGAAAATGATAGGCAGAGCATGTAAAATACAGAGAGGGGTTACACCCTGGGTTTTCCCCAGCGTGGTTCCAGAGATGCCATTAATGTTCAGCAAGAAGGAAACCCGAAGTATTCCCAACAGATAATGGGATGAGACATTATTTGCTCATATTTAGCTGTATATACATAGCTGTAAGTATATATATATCTATAAAAGAATGTCTGGAAAGCCACTACATTTTTCCTTTCGATATCATTTGGACAACCATTGTTATTAATTGGTATGACTCAACTGCTGGATGCTTTCAGCACTGGGCAGTTGATACAGCAATCCTTCCTTTCAAGACAGATCCTTTTCCCCCACAACACGTATGAGACATTCGAGGACGTGTGCTGCCAGCAAGACATGAGGACTGTGGGAAGGGCTGTGGCAGCAGAGTCAGGCAGCACACAGCCTCACAGCTTCAGGGAGCTGGCAATCGGTGTCCCTAAAAAGCTTTGGATTTCCAGCTGAGAATCTCCTCTGCAGTATACAGTTTATAATTGACATGGCTATCAAATTAATGGAAAATTAAGAGCTCATTATCATGACCCAACCAATCCATATTTCTAATTGCAACTATATTTTCCAAATTACTGTTCTAGGCTTGAGAACATCTTCACATGAGTAGTCGGCGTGGTGCTTTGAGAGCATCCAGCAGTGCCCTGAGCAAGACATCTCAGACTCTAGAACAGCATTTTCACTGTGTCTGAGGACAACTGAAAAGAGGGTCTGATACCTGCACACCACCTGATCGTTAAGGTTCTGATCCTGAACAGACTAATAAAACTTGTTACTGCAGCACATAAATATTGCCTCCTGAGCCCACTCAGCTGGCTAAGTATGTACAGAATAAAAGCTTGTAGCACCTGGAATGGTCAACACCAAAAGAAAAGGCTGATAACAAACCATTAATTTTTACCTTTGTTTTCTAAATGGCTTGTCAGATATTCACCAGTTCCATCAAATAAAATCAGGATTTGCACAAACATTTTACGTGCAAAAAGAGTAACCTTTTCTTCAAAATAAAGCGTGCATAAGAGAATCAGATTTTAAAAGGTGTGCTGCCTTTAGGGTTTGGGTTGTTTTTTTCCTTCTATTAGCAAGCAGCTGTCATCAACTGTTAAAAATATCCAAAGACATTAGACCAAAAAAGGTTTCAGTGTTTATCCAATCTAGTATTTTTTAAACTGTTCTTACCTGGGTTAAGCATTATTTATCTCTTTCACCAAGTGACAATTGCTTAGCAAAGAGGGTATCATGTTTTATAAAGCAAAGAAGAGCTACAATAAAGAACTGCAAGTGGTCTTTGCCAGTCATGTACTACTACAGATTTTCAGTATTATTTGACCTCTCAAAACAAAGGACACGATACCAGGATGATATCCAAGGAATTAAGCAGTGTAATTCTCATTACAGTTGTGCCACTAATCCCTGCACAGCGTGTACTGAAAATTTATGCCCAAATGATATATTTCCAGATATTGGTAGAAATTATGGTTCTCTAGAATCAGATTATAATTATGTAGGATTGCAAATTGTACATTTGTCAGTTCCCAGAAAGAAAATGGACAGCAAAATCTGCAATTCTAATGGCTGTTTTCATGCTAAATACAGATACTGAGAACACTGCAGTTCATTTATTTACCAATTAAGAAAAAAATGTTTCCCATGTCTTTTTCTTCTCTTTTTTATTTTTCTCTCACAGACTCAGACATATTATGAACCCACAGAAAGACAGAGATAAGTTTATTGGCTAGAAATAACATTGGAAATATCTGCTGGCTCTATACTTCATGGAATAGGCAAACTCTTCTTTTTAAAACATAGTCCAGACTTACAGAAACCCAGGTATCACTGGGTTTGAGGGTTTTTTAGGTTGTTTATTCCTTTCCTTGTTTCTTGAAGGAAAGATAAAGGAAAGATGATAGCCCTACGCTGAATTTCATTCTCTGGATTCAACCTTTAACAAATCTTCAACACTAAACTGTGTTGTGAGAATTACTCCTTCCTATCTGTTTACTACTTGACAAAAATAGCTTCAAGGTAGAAAGAATAACCAGAATCCAGTTTGTTGTATTTTTTTCTCGCTTTCCATGTATTCAGAAAAATTGCAAACTGTTTCCCATTCCAAATATTGTAGTAGTAAAATAAAGTCTGTATAAAACCATGTCCATCTCTAATTGTGGAACGGGAGCAGGTTTAGGGAGGTACCACTGATGAGAGCCACGCTCTTTGTAGATTTGTTAAAGCACGACAGAAATAGCTCCTGAGGTAATTCAAGATACTACAGGTCTTGGATTCTGTGCTTTCCATTTCTCAAGAACGAAAACAAGCATCATCTAATTTGTTCCAGTGTGTCATTTATAGAAGTCTAGAGATAAACCATCTTTGGTTCTGTGCAACTAAAGAGATCACTGCTGAGCTAGATCAGATTAACTGCTCGAGAAAGACTGTGTTGAAAACAGTACAGAAAAGTTTATCAGCGCTTCTTGTGGATAGAAAAGGGAGAGTAAAACATACAAATCTATTTGCCAGGAGGCTGTCTCCAGCTTGTGTTTAACTTGGGAAGCGAAGGCTGGACAAATGAGATGTAAAGGGTTCTTGTGATCGAACAAAACGTGGTTCAGGTGCTGTGACATCAGTAACAAACCACTCCAGGAAAGGGCTTTTCACCATCCTTTTCCTATTTTTTTTAGTATGTGGCTGAAGTTGCCATTTTAATTATTCCACTTCACCTGCTAGAATGCCTGTTAGCAACAGTCACAGCAAAAGCAGCCTCCACTGGGGACTGAAGAGCCACGTACAGCCTTGGCCATGGGCACACTGCTAAAGCCTGCTGGCTCCCTCCGAGGAAACATTCGCAGTTAAAAAGTGGGTTAAACATGAATAGAAACACGTGGTTATCAGACTGGCTGCTGATTTTCTGCAACGGGGAGCAAACCATACCTCGCAAGTCAGATTAAATTCAAAACATTTAGGTCTTTGTCAGAGAAGTATTTTCATTCTCTGCCTCCCATGAAACACGTATGTTAATGCCACGTTTCGTGTAAGGGCACAAGAAAGCAAGCAGTGAACAAGTGAAGCTTCAAAAAGAATTCTCATTTCTACAGAGATTCTGTAATAAAATTTGACTAGAGCACTTCCAATTCTTTCATTGACAATTCAGTATCTGCATAATAAGAGGGGTTTGCCCGATTTCTTAAGGAAGAAAGAATCATGCATTCATAATGGCTGTAGGGATTTTTTTTACTCAGTTGATTAGTTTCAACTACAAATAAAGAGGGGTAAATCTTTCTAAGTCCAACAGATTTCATGATGCAGGTGGTGGTTGGATAGAGGCCAAGAGCTTAAATAGCTTCTCTGTGGAGAGGAAGGTTTCGTGCTCAGCTCAGTAATATTATTAGAGAGATGAGAATCCCCATAGGGAAACATTATGAACAACAGGTATAGGGATGCCAGCTTCAAATAGCTCTATTGATCCTAGGACCACTTCCTACAAGTATATGCAGAAGATCCTTTCCAACCCCAACACCTTGTGAAGAAAGTTCACTGCTTTCATTTTTTGTCTACATATGCATAGTTTGGATTTCTTACAAACAAAAAGAAATACAAAAAAAACCCACAAAAACGATTGTTTTAGAGGCAGGAAAGGTGCAAGCGGAAGATAAAGAAAATAGGACTCCTTTCCTGATCTCACTACTGAGTTTTCATCCTGGAAAAGCCATCTTTCTGCTGTAGGTACAGTGTCCCCATCTGTAACCCAGGGTCATCCAGCTCTGCCTTTGCAGCATCTCCCTGCCCAAGCTCCAGAGAGCGCAGCAGGCGAGGGCAGTGACTACAGCACCGCACCAAGGGGACTCCGGGCCACGCAGGGACCCTGCACACTGAGCTCTCCAGCCATGGTCACACCAGAAAGCACCAGGGGCATGCCGGGAAAAGGAAACAACAGTAGGAACAGTAAGTGAGCACAGGCACTCCCAGATAGCGGAAGCTGTGTCAGACAAAGCTGGAGACCCCTTTCAACCCTATCAGATGTAATTAAACCACTTCTGGCACCGTGGGAAGCTATTTCCAAATGCATTTGTCTAAGGCAGAAAGTATCATTTTCACTACTGGACCATTAAAAAAAAAGAGTGAAAATAAGATCCCCCTTTGGGTCTAATCAACACTTATAGAGCAGCAGACGTTTTTCTAATCCTCCCAGATATAAATGTGTGTCTTCTGGTTTCTTTATGGAACACTAACTGCCCACTGCACAAAATGCCCAGTTGATGTAGCACGTGGTCACTGTCACCTGCACATTTTTCATAGCTCTAATATTTCAACACATGACCTGTGAGTTCATGTTTCTTGTAGGACACAAGGTGAGCCATTTTAGCCTGCAGGATCATCCTCCAAGTGACAGTCAGCTCAGATTCAGAGGGCTCCATTTTCCTGCTCTTCCAGGACTGGGCCAAAACTGGAGCAGGCTGAGGAGGAGTTCAGCCCAAGAATTATGGTAGAAACCTGGCTGGCAGGAGCAAGGTGGGAAGAAATAAGACAGCAACAGCTTCCACTACATGACACTTCCAAAACATTGTTCTGCTACCAGTGCACGTGCTCTTATCCTTCCATGCAGCAAACTGGAAGCACACAGGGTGCTTCTCTGGACTGCCAGCCTCACAGCAGCCACCACAGCAGTGACCTGGACTGCTCGCCCAGGCTGCTGAAGCTGTGTGTGCTGGCAAACCGTGCTGCTCCCCAGGGAAGACATCTGCTCTCCCCTGCTCCCACACACTGGCAGAAGGACCTCTGCTTGAATCTGGAATCTGCTTTGGATGGCAGTTCCTGGGTGGGAGCACAGACCTGAAATCCTGCTCACATACTTATCTGCTTTATGATTATTAAAATATTTCATTTAAGGAGAGCTGCACGATTATAAGGAAATACTGCCACTGACTTACTGGGTAATTTTACTCAACTCGTATTATCTCCAGGCTCTCTCCCAGCAGCACATACACTGTTCTCCCCAAAACCAACATCAGCCGTTTGAGAGGACGCTGGACAGAGCACTGCAGTCAGATTTCCAGATACAGAAGACTTGCAGGAAAAGGGAAAGAACCACAGAATCAAGCTGAGCAAGTTTGCTCAAGTATTGAGTATCATCAGAATACAGAGGTAGGAGTTTTGTAATGTAGAAGGAAAACAAATGTCTGTCTTTTCACAAAGTAAATAACTTAGGGAGCAATCATTCTTGGCTATAGAGCTATTCTAATCCAGTGAAAATAAAAAATACAAAACCAGTATCATAACCATTTTGATGAAAAATTAGCAACAAGAATGAAATCATCAAAAGCAAAGTGAAAAGCAAAACCACACCCGACACCATCTTTCTATTTACGACTTCTTGCAATACACAGTCACGCTTGGCACTGTTAACCCGAGGCCATAGCAAATGCCATATTGCAGAGCTGGCTCTGAGCTAGAACCCTTTGGGCTGAATGTTCACCCCGATGCACAGAAAGTTACACTGAGGATTCCTCACGATGTCAGTTGGGCACATTTACAATTCATCGTGCAATGCGGTGAAACCTTCCACGTCTCCACCGTAGCTTGCACTTTTCTTCAAAATAAGCTTTTTCAGCTGAGAATGGGTTGTTCTTGCCAAAGAACACATCAAAACTGCAACGTGTTATATGCTGTTTGTCATTTTGACTACGCAGCACAATAGTCATTCTCCTCCCTTCTCTTTCCACCACATTAAGTATATTCAACAGAAACTTCAGATTTGCAAAGAGACCCACGATTAGGAAATAACGTGAGCAGCTAATCACAGATTGTCATTCCCAGTGAGCTCCTCGGTGCCTTACGATCTCCTTCAGGTTTTGTTATGACTTGTATTAGTCGGTACCACTACAATGAAATGATGGCTTTCAGAAGTTACAATTTATTGTAAGTAAATTTAATTTTCTAAGCCCTAAAATCTTTCCTTCTAAGTCCAGAGTTCACTGGATTCTTTTGCAAGAAGTCTTTGTCAGAAAATGCCAATTTATCAAATACAAACCTTGTAAACTCAATGACCTCTAGAGTTTCAGAAGAAAACTTTGCAAGGGTGGAGGGGACAAACCCGGCGCACGCCAACAAGTAACCTGATAGTCCAGGCCATCATCTGAGCTGATAGAAATCCCCTCCTAAGGATGCAACACACAGGGCAGATACTTGAATGCTTGAACTTGCATATCCCACTTTCCAAGCTATAAATACCTAATTTCACATCCTTGCCAACAGAATAATCTGGAAATTATTCTGATACAGGGTGCACAGGATTGGAAAACTTTTTTGCCCTTACATTAGTACTCTGAATAACCTCTATCTTGCAAAGCCACAGGCATAAATCGTTACCTGACAAAATGTGCTTGAGAACCAAAACAGGAAGGAAAATGGGAAGGAAGGTAGAAAAAAGGGAGCCTTTCCTTTGATTTAAATTTCTCCTGTGCTGTTTCTTCTTGATCTTTAAAATCCATGAGTGATTTTCAAGCCCCAAGAAAGCGGTTAACCGTTTTTCAAGCTCCATCAACAGTTCCCCAACACTACCCTAAATCATTATTTGAACTAGCTAATATTTAAAAGACATCTTCCAGGATGCCCCAAACTTCTAGCAACATCACAATCCTTTTGCGCTGCTATGATGGCCCAGTTTCTCTGGGTATTATAACATTACTCCATAATTCATGTATCTGGCACATCCAAGAATTATTCTAGTATTCCAGAAAGCCAGAGCCTACATTAGGTCGCTCATAAGTGGCTAGTGCTCTTAAAGGCCAAAAATTAACATTCTTAGTTTAGACCAGATAATGAATTTTAGATTAAAAGTTCCATCCACCTTGTGAACTGTGCTGTGAGAGATACCCAGGTAGCTGTAAACAAGCTAACACATATACTGGGAGCAATTTAACTAATGGTAGTCCCTAGCTCCTCAAAGGAGTCAATCACTTGGGTGGTTTTGATGTTGTTGTACGGCTTTCAGCATCTGCCTCAGCTCATATGCAGCTCACCCAAGTGTCTCTGTACTGCACTGCAGTATGCAGCATGGACATACCACAGAGATCAGGTAAAGAAGGAAAGAATTTAACCAATTGGACACCAAGCAAAGCTACAGGGCTTTCTGCATCTCCATCATTGCACAGAATTGATGATAACGCAGCGTCAGAGGCACCTGAGCTCTGCCTTAAGCACAGGCAATAAACCAAAATAAACAATAAAATAAAGCTAGTGTTATTCTAGGGCAAGCACAAAAACTTTCTCTAGAACCTTGTACTTCACGTTTTCAATCTGCAGAAACTGCCAGTGAAGTGATTTAAAATTCAGTAGCCTTGAAAGAATCAGCTAACAAGGTCTGACTCACTGGTGTTTGGAGAGATCTTTAATGTTATTTAACGTTACTCTACAGATGCAGTGTCCCAAAAGATGCATTATTTACCCATATAACTAGCTGAAAGTTTCAGGTAAGCATATAAGAGTTCAAGCAATCCCTCAGTATACAAACGGTTGTTTAATGGAAATTCACACTCCTGGCTTGAGTCTTGGGATTTATATCTGCCAAAAATAGTGGGATGCATTCCAAGGTACAGTAAGTGTCTTAGTCTTTCAGTTGCCAATCAACCTGACCCGAGCAGTAAGTCATTGTCCAGACAAGTTATCTATTCTTTCATTTCTACAACACATCAAATAATTTCCTCACCTTTTCAGAAGTGAGAGTTGCAACATGATGCAATGCAATTTTTGTTGTCTTTTGTTACTGCAGACAAGTGAAAATGCTGCTGTAATAGCACTGGTTAGCAAGAACCTGCTCTGAAAAAAACAGAACCCCATTTTTCATGGAAATACCCAGCCTTTACCTTCATTCATTTTGCTTTCAAACTGATACCAAGTTTGAAATCTCGAGCTGTTTTGATCCCTCCCCTACCTATGGATCAAATACCAACATATCTGTATTTTACTTGCAGATACAACTTCCGACTTAGTCATCATATGAAGTTAATCAAGGAATTTCTTCATCTTGCAATTTCTCACCTGCAGGTAGTTAGAACTGTGATTACAATTAAATTTACCATTAAAAAAATCATGCTGTGGTTTCATTAGCTGTATCAAATGAGCTCTATTAACTATAAATCATGATATTCACGGACTTGTCTTAACATGCATCTCAACAGGAACCATGAGGTTTCCACTGAAATCTGCAATTCAAGACTTGATTTTGGTAAACATCTGAGAACTCGAGCTAAAACTCAACTTCATAACAGAATGACTCGGGCACTTGGTTGTCAGAGAGCAAGCTAAGGATGTCACTCACAAACAAAGTGCGCTGGCACATTCATATTAATGTGTTGTAGAGCGCTTGCCATTATTTGCTCAGCTAAAAGAAGAGCTCAGAGAAGGTCGTGGAACCAATCCAATTCCCAATTAAGTCAATAGAAAGGCTCTTGTGGCACCTCTTTGTGGCTGCTTCCCACAAGCAACCACACAACTACACGTAAGGTGGAGGGTGGTGGTAGACACTACAGCATCCCTGCCTCTGGGTGTAAGGACAGTAGTGTGACCGTACAGAATCAGCATCCAAGACCTGCAAAGCCCTTTACTGGCAGCAGCAGTTACTATCCTCTGCTGTGGAAGGCCCTACTGCATTTCCCCAAAGGAAATGGTTTAAACTGGGTCACTTTTTCCCTTGAAGGATAAATAATGGATAATTCTGTAATCTTCCAACTTATTAGCGATCCACAAATATGAAAGGTACTTCTGCTGGAACCACCAAAAGGGGAAATAAAGATTTATTTTAGCTTCTTATTAATGTAAAAGAAGAAAATACAAATACATAGAGTAAATAATTTAACTACAGAGCAAACTGAGCATTTAAAGGCATTCCTAAACGTCACAATGCAGACATAAAATTATTCAACAGATCGGCTGCAATACATCCATGGTTACTGAGCACGTAGAAAGCAAAAAAAAAAGCTACGTTACCATCAGGTATTAGAGAAAATAAGCTGGTGTCAAACAACTATGTCAGAAAAAAAAAAAAAGTGTCATCTTTTATTATGTGTACTCATCCTGTACTCCAATCTTTCTTCCTTCTCTCATAGACACCTTTGCACACTCTATACACCTTTCCCTGGGAGCACATTTCCTTGTCTAATGAAGTCACTATCCTCTTCCTCCCCATTTCCTTAAGACCAGGAGAGTCAAAAGAGGGTGGTGATTGCATGCAGGAAAAAGAAAAGCAACAAGAAGTATGCCAACAGTCACCCTGATCTCTCCTCTTGTGTTCTGTGCCCTTCTTTTGTACCGATCTTCTAAACTGAAAATTCTTCAGACTGATGATGACTGTCTTGCTGCATAGCTGCACGCTATTAGCATAACACAGGGGATAACAGAGCCCAGAGAGGTGTGATATTCTCAGCTGAGTGTCCTCAGAGCCTGCTGGTATCATCCTGCCGCTAAATCACGATAAAAGAGATTGCAAAACTGTGAGAGAACAGTTCTTCAGTTTCCCTCCAGCTTCCATTTGCACGACACAGACTGTCACCAAAAAGGGCAGCTCCTAATTCCAGCTCCTGGCTTTCATATACTGCAGTACCAAGATCTTCAGCAGTAAGTGAGATACAGAAGAAATACTCACTTTAACATCCACTCTTAAAGCAATAATCTTGGAATAATCTCCTGCAAATACTGAAATTCATTCTCAATAATATAAAAAAAAAAATAATTTAAGCTTCAAAAAACTGCCAACAGTACTATTTTAGTAATACAACACGAAGTTGGGATGGATCTGTTCAAAAGTTACAAACAATAAAATACCAATTAACAAGGAAACATTTCCAGAGGAGGGCATCTTTTGCAGGCACCATTTAGCTGGTGAGACAGGATCCTATTTCATGAATAATCTCAAAATGGGAAAGAGAGAAGCAAGCAAAAACAAAGTGAGGAGAGCAAGATGTAGGGACAAACAGCAAAAAGAAATCTGTTCATAATGAGCAAGAACAGAAAAGCATGAATTAGAAAATAAGCCATTAGTACAGGGGGAAAAGGAATGAGGAGGACGGACGTGTGGGAAGAGTCCAGCTCTCCAGAATGGCAATTTTTAGTTACTGATAAAAAGTACCACCTTCCAGAAAAGCTGCTCTAAATGGGTGCAGCTTTAAGGCAAGTCCAAAAACCCTCAGGTGTAAGAGTCAAACTATCCAACTCAGGGACCTTCAAGAGGAGACATAACATTTCTTATCCACCTTCCAGCTGTGCCCCAAATCTGGCACAGATGGCTCGCAAACGATTGTCACTGCCAGAAACCTGCTAATGATTGTCACTACCAGAAACCCACTGGCCTATTATGAAATGAGCTTGAGTCTCAACCTGGATGCTGATAGTGCAGGGGTGGTTGGGGCTGACAACACTCCAGGGCAGTAGGTGCAGCCCCTCATCTCTCGCAAGGCCTAAAGCACACCCTGCAAAGCCCTTTCAGCCCCTGACTTAAATCCACCTTTGGCACACTGCAAAGCACAGGACAACTAGGTTTCACTGCCAGCTCTGCTGCTGATCTCCCTTGAGCCTCGTCCCATTTCCATTACAGCCAATTCCCCACAACTTCCCTCTACTTTCCTCACTGGTAACACCAAAGTGATACTTCATTTTCCTCACCTCTCTTTTCTGCCTGATTGATTTAGGCTATCAGCCTCAGGGTAGGAATTGCCTCTGACAATGTGCTCGTACAGCTGCCTCACAGTGATGCTGGGCAAAGCAGGACTTTGATCTCAACTGGAGCCTCTGTGCTGCACAACAGCAACAGCACCCTATGTAAGAGCACAGCCCCCCATCATGGGAGAGTTCTAACTTAAACATTTTAAAAGCACACGACTAAGCTAATTTTATACACCACAGTAACCGGAGACAAGACAGCCTAATTTAGAGAAGATGTGCACTCTTTGTACCCTTTTCCTCAGAAAGAGCAGTTTCCATGAATTATCAATGTGGTTCCCTGCAGCAGGCAGCGGGGAGCGAGCCCGTCTGCAGTGTCAGGCACAACCCACACCTGGCAGTGGGGCGAGCACCCTACCTGCACTGCTGCCTTCAGAATGCCAAGGCTTATGCATAGATAATATCCCAAGACCTCTAATAAATCCACAGAAATGAACATGGGACAGCCTTGGTCTTCAAGCCCGCTCCTGCTCCGTGCTTACACATCACACTTCCAGAAATCTTCTTATCTGCTCTAATTGCCACGATTCATGAATTTACAACACAGCTGCACTCCACAGTTTTCAGCCAACTCTAATCCTTCCCTTTGCAAATAACTAACTAGGGACTGCTCATAGTTGCAGTATTAAGCACAGCCTTAAATCTTGAGAACAAATTGTACCAATGTACATATCAAGACCTATTACACCACAGCAAATGCACGCTGTGTAATCTGCTTTCCGTGATGCCCCCTGTGCAAAGTGCCAGACTCCCCCCAAGGCAGAGTCTGGGGGCTCCCCTCGGGCTACAGCAGGTTCGCCCACACAAGCCAAGTCTCAGCAGAATTACACAGATGCTTTACAGAGAACCCTGGGGACTTGCAGCAAGTTTATTCCCATGGGGACCGTGCTTTTCAGCTGACAGAGTTTAAGTATTTATTAAACAGGTTTGATGGTTTTATAAATACTGCTGCTTAAATTATAAAATTAAGGTTTATTGTTAAAGAAGCGAGTGAAAATATAAAAACAAATACTGCTACTACTACCAACAACAGTAATATGGACTGAGACCTTACTGTGACTGAGTTTATTGACACTTTTCTCTTAGCTAGCAGCAGTTTCATAACGTGTTCATTTATTCAAGACACACCAGCATACACCAGAAATGAGTCTGTTCATTTCTGAAATTCTATCGATTAAAAATAAGCTCAGGTAAAAGATATGACACCAAAACACCTGAACTCCTGTGAGTCTGTAACGATTCCCAGATACTTCTGCTTTGGATTTCCTACTGGAAACTGCTGCAGGATGTCATAAGAAAACACTACTGTGCTTGAGAACGTAATTCCTCAGGAAGCCACACCTTGCTCCTAACTGCCATCAGGAACCACCTCTGGGGCTGGGGGCAGCTACATGAAGAGGTTTTTATTGGAGTCTAAACTATTTTGATACTTTATTACAAAGGGCAGAAACATCGTTAAAAATGGGTTCAATCTGAAGAAGACTTCCTAGCTCGTGGTACTTGCCTGGTGTGTTGTCTCCTCTA
>VWZY01003968.1:429406-462187 GCA_013399075.1 Chloroceryle aenea | reverse complement strand
CCCTCGGAGCTGACCGAGGCAAGGGAGAGGAGTAAGGGCTGCTCAGCCGGAGCTTTGGCTCTCCTCAGTCCGGCCCTACCGGCAAAATCGGTAAATTTCACCAACTCGACCCAAAATGGCTGAGGTGCCAGCGGTCTGCCAGTAGAGCTTGACACGGCCCTGGAGGGACACTCACATCTGCTCTTCACCGACCCTGGCTGGAGCGTCGCGGTGGTGCCGAGCCGCGGGCAGACGGCGGGAGCAGCGCACCGCCGGGGCCGGGAGCAGAGCACCTCTGCCGGCTCTGCCACCACTGCCAGCATCCCTCGGCAGCCCCCTCTGGGGAAGCCACGGCGGAAGGCTGAGGCTGTCTGGGAGCAGAGCGCAGTCACGGCACCCCAGGGAGCCCAGCTTGTGCTACGCGAGTTCGCCCAGGCCACCCTCTGCTCGCCCGGGCAAGATCAGCTCTGCTCCAGCTCTGCAGCCACATTTAAACTACTGACCATGGAAATGCTTCCTTCTCCCCTTAGCCTGTGTCAGACTGTATGCTCACAGAAAAAGTCACTGGCTTTGTGGAAAAAACATCATCTGAAGAAAGAAGAAATTAGTGAAAGGATTAATGAAAAATATTATCTATTTGGTTTGACTAATGGCAGTAAGTCCTTTCTATGTTGTAGGTAACACTTGTACTATGTGTGGAGGAGACAAATAAAAGACTTGCAAGTTAGCTGAAGTCACCTTTTTGCACAGAACGGGCATTGTGGAATAAACCACCAAAGAGTCAAGTGTGACACCCACTGTGCCCTGGAAAGGTAAGATGGAGAGGGGCACCTAAGTGACAGAGATGTGAAGGTCTGCCCTGCTAAACCATCCCAAGATTGAAACGTTGATCTTCTGCTTCATGGTGTGGACTCATGTGGAAGCCGGGTAGGGTAGTGGTTATCCCATTGCAAGGTGTGCAGGACTAGAAGGAAGAGTGAAGGGTTAGGGCTGAGGAAAGGTGCATATCCAAGCAGAGTGAAAAAAGCATTCACCTAAGCAAATAAAGACAGGGAGTTTAAAAGTGTCTAAAAACAGAGGAGCAGAACATGGAAAAAGAACCGTTGTTCTCCTGGTTTTATAGGAGAAACAACAAGGAGACAATGTTGTAATTTATCAAATTAAAAACAGACTGAAGGAGATAATTTTTCACACGGCATAACTGTATGGCAGAATTCACTACCAAAGAAGATGGCTGGGCTCAGGAAGCCAGCAGGAGTCAACAGAAGATGGCACACCTAGCAGAAATATTACCAGCATAAACTTGTGAGAGGCTGTTTTGTTTTAAAGCCAGAAACTGGAATGTAAACATTTTCCAGAAGTCAAAATGAGATCTACCTTTAAGGAAGAATTATCTCACATCCGCTTGGATAAGATAATTTGCTGCTTTCCTGACCAGTATCAGGCACTGGACTTGACAGACCCCAGTTCCAGTTGGGCACCATCTGGAACTGCAAAACAATATCCTTCACCACTGCCTGGCACTGTCATCAGCAGGAGGAGGTGGCTGCAGGAGAGACATCCCATCTCCCTGCACGCAGCTGCATGCTTCTTAAGCATGCACATTTACTGAGGCTTCTGCAGAGAAGAAGAAAGACGAGATGAAAACCAGAAGAGATTCACGTCTTCAGAGTGAAAAGCTCTCAAGGCTGATGATTAGAGTATCTACTTTCAAACAGCCCTAAGTGTAGAGTCTGCTAGATGAGCTAATTCACACACATCAAAAAGGTCCCTCTGAACCTTTGAGTGGCATGAAACATGGAAGTGCTCTACTGTCACTGCAACAGCCCAAGACCATGTTTGCATCACCAAATACAAACTGCATGGGGTTACAAGATGTTCAAAACGGGAGATGGCTGGGATGTCCTGGAAGATGGGGGTGCGTGGAACGTGATCTCACTCTAGGGAGAGCTGACACAGAGGATAAGAAGGATCAGAAAAATTGTATGGGGAGAAGGGAAAAACAATTCTCTGGTATTTTATCTGCTTTTGTAGAGTTTACTTATACCCCAACCTCTTCCTCATCCTCCCCAGCCCTGATTCTCCCTCGCCCTTTGGGTCACTCTCCAAGTTCAGTGCTTTTTCTCACTGGCACTGCTCCGCCTCCATTTTTCCTGCAGCAGGTGAGTTGAGCAGGAAGGTGAACACCAGCCTTCTGCAACTGGCAGCATTAAGAGCAAGGTTACTGGACACTTCTAACTCAGAGCAAGGTCCCAACTCCCCCCTCTCCCCCCTCTCCCACGGCTGTTGCTCTGCTTTGTTGCTCTGCGAGGCACACAGAGCTAATTCTGAATGACAGAGGAAGAGTTAAAGAGAACTCCTTGCTGGGCAGATGACCAAGGTGTTCACAAGCAGATCCATTCACTGACATTTCAAATCATTTCCAGCAGCTCAGGGAAAACCTGGCTTTGTAGGTGCCAGTTCCCTCAAGTACTACTACAAGAAAAAACAGGAAAAAATACCAGCACATAACAAATAACCCTTACACACAATGATGACTTCTTGGTGCTATCTGCAAAGAGCACTGTACTTCTCAAAAGCCATGCTGAATTAGCTTCAGATACCAGCCTGACAGGCAAGGTAGTCTGTTAGAAAAACAGTGCTTGGAAGGTTCAGCAATAGATACATGACACAGATGGAAAGCAGCAGCGTAGACACAAATCTAGCTCCTGCCCAGCCACACGTGCCTCACAGAGTAAGATCTTCCTCCATGTGCAGTGTGTGGCCTTTCCAATTATTCCTATTTTGTCCTCTATGGAAAATAAGCGTCCTACTAATGCATTTTTTGATTGAGATGATGAATAATACAACACAACTATATCTAACAGTTGAAAACACCTGCATTTGCAACTGAAAGCCTTCTGGCAATCTGGGTGGAAAGCAAGACATCAAAGCAGGAGGACTCTGGCAAAAGGGAGTTGGCAGAACCTAAGCAAGGAGTAAAATAAGAAATTGATATCAGCTCTTTCCTCAATGTACACATTAATAACTTTCAAAAGTCTAATTTACCCATGATGGAGGAATTAATTTCTTATAATTTAGCCCATGTAAAAATAATTCATCAAGCAGTAAATGTATATACTGATTTGAAACAGGAGAAGTATGGTAATGAACATCATAGCTTTAACCGTGGAGCCATCCTGGTTTTACACTGTGCTGTAACACACGTCCTAACTCACAGTTCCTAGCCTGCTCATGTCATTTGAGAGACTAATTTGATCTTTACTTTTTGGGTCTTTTAAAAGCACAAAAGCTGACAGTTTGTTGTCTCCAGATCAGCTCAAGCGTAGAGCAGAAAACACTCCTCTCCAGCATTTTAAATCTTCTAATAGCACGGAAAGGACAGATTTGGCATAAACATGTAAGGATTATGGGGTTTCCTTTATTGGCTTGGACATTTCTAATTTTAAGCTCCGTATGACAAGGAATAAGGATGTGTTTGTGCTGGCATAACTACAGAAGTGGTTCTGTTTAGATTTTTCCATTCCAATATAGCTAAAAATCAAGCTATCATCTTTGAAGTAAAACCACGCCAAATACAACTTATCTGCTGTCATTACAAACCCAGACTTCCTAATGAAGTTCATCAACTTTTCTGTATGAAGCTCAGATCAGTTGTGAGAGTATCTAGGATAGTGTTTATTTGTTTGTTTGAAAATCAAACCGTGCAACTAACCAGGGCCAGATGCAAAAGCTGAGGTTTTGTATAATGAGCTGAAATTCATCAAGTTCTGTGGATTTCTTCCCAAGCAGTGAATTCTGGAATGTGTTGAAACAAACTCAGAATAAACTTCAGGGATGATAGTATGAACATTACAACTTTCACAAGTCAAAGAGAAGAAAACGCTCACAAAACCCAAATGAAATCAGAGCTCTGAATTGTAACTTTAGCCATAAACACTTCAGTCATACAAAAACACAGCAGAGATAATTCTGAACATTTTTGTGGGCTTTGGATGAGGCTTATGCTAAGTTCACTGTCTTTGTGCCTTAAAGAGAAAGAAGCTCAGGTTAAATCTTTTTACCCTACTAAGGAAAAAAAGGCATTATTTCCAATATCCCAATTTCAACTATAACAAGAAAGTTTTGTTGTAAAGGTGAACAGTTTGGAGATGAAACTCTGAGAAGGACACAGACTGGTATATGAAAGATTTATTGCAGCCTTCTCACGGTTGATCCTCTCCATCTCTCCATGAAAGCTCACTTTTCCTTACTGTAATTCATCTGTTCTCATTCCAAGAACTACATTTCTGTTTCTTTATTGTGAGGCTGTGAAGCATAAATACCAATCAGTAACACACTGAAATAAAATCTATTCTGCAATAACAGAATAGAGTTCCCTCACCACCCAAAGTGATTTTTCACTTTAGTGACCTCAGTTTTAACTTGTCGAGGTCCACTGAGATCCTGACTAAGATCAGGTTTTTTACAGTTAACACCAAGCTGACACCTACATCAACATAGTCCTATAAAATAAGTGTGAGAAAGTCGTCAAGTGAAAGTCGTCAAGCTCACTTTGCCAGCACTAGAAACCAAACCTTGCACACCACTCTCCTGATGTTTGCCA
Source organism: Chloroceryle aenea (assembly GCA_013399075.1). NCBI lineage: Eukaryota > Metazoa > Chordata > Aves > Coraciiformes > Cerylidae > Chloroceryle > Chloroceryle aenea. The sequence goes on along the minus strand of VWZY01003968.1, from coordinate 457,602 downwards.
CTGGTGACCTGCTTCCAACACCTGCTAAATAAGTTTTCAGTCCAGTCTGATAGCAGATCCTGTAACAACATTTCTCCCTCTCAAAATCTTGCACTGGATACATCCAATGCTCTGATTTCCGACTCTCAGCAATGAACTCTGCTACAAAGGTGAAAACAAAGTCTCTTGCACAGAGACAAACTAACCTATATGACTTTTTTGTATATAAAGTCACTGACACCTGAGTAAGAAACTTGTATAATCATAACTAGAGCTCCTGTCATCTTTGGAATTGCTGTCCCATTGAATGCTCATCTAAATCCAGTGGGATGGCTAGAAGCGGATTCTGCTGTGTATTCCTTTCAGACTCCCCTTTTTACAGTCCTCTATCATTATTCCTGATACCTAAAATGATAGTCCATGAAGGATGATACTGCTTAAATACAAAATTGGACAATCCTATCCCATTCAGCATACTATTTCACATAGGTTTTTCCTTTTAAAGGTTTCTTTTCCCTTTGATGGTTGTTATTATACCAAATTTTACACAGTAATTTTGCTCTTATCTCCTTCACTGATGCTCTTTAAACTTTTCTGAACCATTCACACTATTTACGTGTCACTCAAGGCAGTTAAAAAACCAAATCAAAAAGACACATTTTCAAAAAGACTCCCCCCACCCAAAGCAGATGGCTCTCTCTTATTTGACTGGTCTTAGAGGTCTAAATATAAAGTCTAAATTCATAGCACACAAAACTCCAGTTTACTGCCCATGAAAATTATAAGTCACTTTTTGTTTGTTTCTTCCTGCTGAAAACAAAGGGTAGTTTTCAGTTTTCTTTTTATTTTTCATGGAATTGTACTTAATTCTGTAAAACCTGAGGATTACTCTGAAGCTAAGTGCATCCTTCAGAACTGTTCTGTAAAAGCATACCTAGGCATTACTTCCAGTTAATGTAAATTAAAAAGATTCCATTGAAATTATAGATCTAAAACTGTCAACCCCAGCTGAAGATACAGCTTTAAAATATTCATGCTTAGCTATTGAGGAGCTCAACAAACAAACAAACACAAAAATAAACAACCAAAACCACAACAAAACAAAGTGCTGTCTAATCCCAGAGTTGTTTCAAACTCTTTCTTCCCCTAAAAGCTGTTAACTTCATGTGACAATGAGCCAGAAAATTGAAATGCTCCCAGAACTTGTAAGTAGAACCAGAAATGCTTTGCCATAGGTGTTCATTTGGAACATCATGGTATTGACCTTCTCATTCTATACCCTTCCATCCATTTCTCCTTCCATCAAACGTGAAGTCAGACTCAAAGAAGTCAGTTTATAAAAAAAATAACTAAAAAGAGTCAGAGGTTTTGAAAGAATTAATGTGCCATTACACTTCATCACGGACTTGCAATCAAATTAAAATGAGGTTGACTTCACTGGACAAGGAAAAAATATTTGAATGGTTTTGTTTGGAGTTAAAGCACCTAGAAAAATAGGAAGCTAGCTTTAGCATAGCTGAGCATTTTTGTAACTAGAAAACATTCTACAGTTTTCAGATTATAAAGATTAAATAGTATCAAGTTATTTTCATTTACTTCCTTTAAAATTCTAACTAGTAAAACTTTGCAAAAGCAGCAGGACTCAGTATTTAAAGTACTGGTTTCCTGCTCTCTTTCTAGGAGAATGAGTTAAATATATTTAAACTTGCAGTGGAAACACCTGGTTTTCCTTCAGAATTTATGCAACTTATTAGCTTGACTTACTGCAATCATCTGCACTTCTGGCCAATATATGACACTATTTGTAATAGAACTGCTTTACATCATCTCTGTAATGCAATAAAATGCCACGTTCACATTAGAGATGATAAACTGAGGCAAGAGCTAGCTTATTCAGTTTGCCTACAGCTCTATGGAAAGTCTCTGGATAAGCTGGGAATTGCTCAGTTGATCTCCACTGAAACATCCATCTACAGCACATAATTATATTCTGGGTATCATCTGCCAAGTGCTTCCCGAGTCCCCTGTATTTGCCAGTAGAAGGGCAGGATGAGAGTGGATTGCTTACTCAGTGCTTCCCTGCATTACAGTCTAGTGTAGCTGGTAATAATTTAAAATATACAGATACAGTAAATTAACTGAAACAGCTGGCTGAGAATTTCTGTTTGCAAGAGCTATTAGCGTTATTGATTTCACCACACCATTTTTTCACTTTAGCTCAATAGATGACTTAAGCTGTAGCCAAATAGTTCAACATAAGCTAAATGTGAGACACTGTGTTCAATAACCTGGTCCAGCCTAGAGAGGCTTGCTTTTTTTTTTTGTTGTTGTTGTTTTTTTATAGCATATTCTTACAAAGTGGTTTAGTCCATGTTTTACCAGGTTCTCAGTGATTTGGCTGTCAGAGTTTCACAGATGCTCTCTGGGCAGCTCCCAGCTTCCACTGGAGAATATCAAGGCCGTTTCTTTCTGCCTGGTGAAGAGGCAGCTCCCCATGTGGGAGCCTGGGCACTCCCTGCCTACAGCCTGGGGGTCTCCGTGGGCTCCTTGTGCAGCCCCTGCACAGCCCAGCACCCACCTCCAGCACACCTTCCGACCAACGCTTCACGCCAGCTCTTGGCCTGGCCCTTCTGCACTCACTTGCAGAGGCCCCCCAGGCATTCCAGCTGGTCCTGTCTGCTGTGTGTTTGCCAGACCCTCGGAAAGGTCTGGCACAAAGCGAGCAAGGTCTCCCCACCTCAGGGGTGGGCACCTACATGGGGCTGGACCCTCCCGTGCTGCAGCGCTCACCGCACTGCTTGCCGTTCAGAGGGGGGAACCCAGTGCTGAAATATTAACAGCTCTCCTGTGAAAGCTCCATCGGCTGCATCTGGCAGAGCAGGAGCACCTTCTCCTCATCTACTTCATCACTGGTTTGAGCAGGGTCCCCTCACCAGCAAGCAGAAATCAAAGCAGGTTTGTTTGATATTTTTTCTGTAAAAAACTTTGGAGGAACTGTTCTTTGCAAAATAAATTTCCTATCATCCAGGCAGGAAGATAAGCTTTTAAAATTACCCTTCTAGACATAAAATGGTAAGTATTTCAGCACCAATGTTGTACTAAGCAAAACATATACTCATACCTTCAAAAAACACTCTAAAGGAAACACAAAGGATGCATTAAAATGAGACCTACACTTAAAAAAAATAAATTCTTCAAGAAGACTTTCTTGGCATGGCAGAAGATAAGGTAAAGCAACCTTTCTTTTGTAATTTTGGAATAAGAATTAAAAACAAAGGAAAAGAAATTTAAAGTAGTTTACGTCTCTGCAGTAAATGTTGTATAAAAATTACACAGATACAAATTCTCTGAGCCCTTACAGCTTTCCATACAGGGAGATAACTGTATGAAATTTATTTTCTTTTTCTCCATTTTGCTTTGCATAAACCAGTGTTCTTTTTTTGGCTGCTCAGACCCTTTTCAGACAAGACCTGCTAAATTACCATAGGTGGATATATCTGGATGATGTTCTTTCTAGTAGCCAACTCAGGAATTGTTATTTTAACTCCTTCACACATCCTTATCAATGACAGTTCCATGCCCTTCTTCTAATCCAAAGCCTGCTGCACCTTCCTTGCTTTAATACCCTATTTTCCCCTCTATCCTTCCTTGCATGATCAGCTTGGCTCATGTGCCTGGTTCATTCAGATGCCAAACAGTTATAGAGGTCTGGATCATACCGCTGGCAATATGAGTGTCACCACATCCTCCACCTCGCTTCAGGAGCAGCAGTTGATAAAGACAAACTGAGAGCGGGGAGAATTCCAGATTCACACCAAATGTATTATTTATGGCTAAATCAAAAGCAGACTGAGATCAATGGAACTTTCCTTCGGTGAATGTGCAGGGTGGTGGCAGAAGCCCCATCCCTGGAAACGTTCAAGGCCAGGTTGGACAGGACTCTGAGCAACAGGATCTAGTTAAGATGTCCCTGCTTGCTGCAGGGGGGTTGAACTACATGACCTTTAAAGGTCCCTTTCAACATTCAAAATTCAAATTCAATTCAATTCAAGATGCCATGGAAAATGTGAAACCAGGCAGATGATCTGAATTAGTAAAAAATATGATGCATTCACTTAAAAAAAATATTTTTGTGAAGGCTTAGTCACAGGTCTGGATTTAGCAAGAGGTCTGGGAAGATGAAATAAGTAAAGGGCATGAGCGAAGTCAAGACGTCAGAGTCTGTTACTGCCTTGCTGCGGGTACCACACATTGTTCCCATTCCTGCATGAATGATGTGGCAGTGGCTCAGTTTACCTTTCTTCCTTCCACAGCTCTGTCTCTTTTTCTTGATTTTAAAGAATCTCTTCAGATTCTTTGGGAAAGATCAAGGTTCAGGTGTTCAGGAAGGGATTTTTACTGTCTCTGCACTATTGCCCCAGCTGCCCCTGCACAGCACAGGTAATCTCTGGGGGTCAGCACACTTGGACTGGAAGATAAGCAAGAAGGAAACCTGAGACAAGGGAAGAAGTAGAAAAGAGCTGGAGGGGGACAGGACAGGATGCAGAGGGTATTACAAAATAGGAGTGGAGATTTAAAACAAAACAAACAGACAAAAAACACAACATCAAACAGCAGATTTTCTGCCTTTACCAGAAGTCTGTTTCAAAAGCACAGATGACCCTTTTCCCAGAGAATACTGCTGTGTTTAGATATGTTCTATGTAGGTATGATAGACATACATGCTGTACCTCTAGCAGCCATAATGAAGCAACTGTGCACGCTGGATATTTGTCACAGCCTTCTTGCTGCTGCACCTGCTGTGTGCCTCTGCTCCCCCTCCCAGAGTCCTAACCCTAACAACGCCCTTGAGAATCCTCTCTGCACAAACCACTGCCTCTTCCTCAGGAACTGCTGAGCAGTTTCCTCATTCTGGCATTTGCTATTTATTGATCCTTGTCTACGCGCTCTTCCCTTAGGAAGGTGGTAATGTAACAGCCCATTTACAACCAGTGCTGTATTGCACTGGAGTGTGAGGTAGAGGTGTTGAGACACACTTGAAGACCTAGAGACATTCCCTTCTGTGTCTCTCGGCATGTTTCCCAGTTTAACTCTCAAGCAGACACAGTTAACAGTAAGACCCTTCCTGTATACAGAAAAGTCAAAGCAAACCCGAAACTCAGTGAAGGAAATGAAGTCTGGGAGAAGGAGAAAACCCACTGCCAATTCAGAAAACACTGAAGTCGTTCACTAAAGGAGTAGTAGGCAAAATGATGTGGAAAAGGAGAGAACGAGACGGGGAAAAAAATATGGAAGAAAAAACTCAGAGAACAGGATGTTCAGGTCCAGAGGACAGAGCTGGAGGTAATAAACTAAATACAGTCAGAGAAACTACACACAAAAGATCCATCTATCATCAGGCTGGGAAAAAAAACCAACCAAACAACCCTACAACAATGAAAAGCCTCTACGAATACCATATATTGTAAGAGGATATTGGAGTAAGTCAGTCAGTTAGAAATGAGTCACAGATTAAATATGCAAAGCCATGTGGCACCTGAAGTGGCACAGAAGCAGATGCTGGGTATTGGTGTGTCTTTTCTATTTGCAAACTCCTTACTGCTTGATGGCAATCAATTCTTTTGCACAAAGCACGCCAGCCGTACCGTAAATGAGCAACACTTGAAAGGAAACATACTGTGTTTTTTTCTGAATGCAGATTTCACTTCAAATAGACTTTTAAGAACAAATCAATATGTAGAAAACTGTATTGTGGTGCTAACTTCTGTTGAGAGTACCCAGCCTCACAGAGTGCTCTTCTTGGAGGCCATGTGTTTCCCTGCTGTTTGCCAGAGCTGTCAAACATGAGCTGAAGAGTTCTTGCTTCTCCCTTTACTACTCACCTTTGTGCAGAGACACTTCAGGAGACCTAAATACATTATTACGGTGAGATAAGACATTGTAGGGCAATCTGTGGCTCAGATGCAAATTATCCTCTGGAAGGAAATAACGGGCAATAGAGGCTTCCAGGAGTCCATTGGAATTAGTGGAAGTATTTATGCACATTTCTTCTATGGTCAGCCTAACACGATCAAGGTAGGAGAGAAGGAAAACACAATTATAGTAGCCAGCCTCAAGATGTATAATACCATGCCCTCCTAATGTCAGGAACTGCCAGCTTTCCTTGATAAAATTTTTAATTATTTGCAATTAAACCTAACTCAAGATATTTAGAGAAAAGTTCATTAATTCAGTACTTGGGAGAATCGGCGAATGAAATTTCCTTTAAAAGGAAACCTTTTACTTAACTGTAAATCAGAAAAGAGCACCGGAAAAGTTGTAAGTTTTCCTACTGGCATCCTGCTTAACAAAACTTCACTATCCGCTGGAGAGACTTTAGGGTGGCAGTAAAACAGAGGGTGCCTTTGTGCATACTGCCCTTACCCTAAGTCTACTTTCCTCCTTCAGCACAAATGCTATAAAAAATACCAAGTAGTATGAGCAGTCCTGCCTGCTTACATGACCCTCACACACATTGTTCAAACATAAACTGGAGACTCTGGCCTCGCTTAACACCTACCAATCAATGTTTGGATCACTGCCTACAAATTATTTTCATTCCCCACTGACATGAAATGAATTCTAAGCAGGTATGGAGGAATTGTGCCTCCGTCCCAATTGCAATCTGTGGAGTAAAATTGATTAAATCTATTTATCCTGGAAAATGTCAGGTCTTCAGCATCACAAACCTATTTCCAGAGATGCTCGCATTGTGTTTTCTATCTTGTGATCAGCTGCATTCCTGAAGCAAGCTATCACCCCATTATTTAAAAGAAAATATTCATGAACAAAGGTAGTGTTAGGAACACCTGTAGCCCCTGAAGAACAAAAGAACTTGCAGTGGGTTTAATCATATCCTCAGAGAAGGGCCAAGCTGCTGACTTGTGTAGTCTACCAGCACTGGAAACACCAGAGTTCAGAGGCCAGTTGAGAACACATCCAGTTAGAAGTGGCAGCTCCTAGTAAAAGCCTCACAACATTCCAGCAGCAGCCGCTGATCCTGTTGGACTGAAGACAAGCTAGGGTTTAAACTCCTTCCACACGTCATTTAAGTGACATGCGTGCTGAAAATTCCTCCAGGCAAAAGATTAATCCATGCAATCCTCCATAGCTGTGCATACAAATCAGAGGCTTTGTGCATCAAAATAATACGGAAAGCAAAGACGGAGACAGAACTTCTACAGAGCTGAGAAACTATATTCCTGACAACACTCCTGATAATCTATAATGTTGTTAACTCATCTTAAATGACGGACAATCCCCTCCTGTGCCATTATGGAAGGTATATGGCTCCCCAATTCCTCACATTTCTCCAGAAGAAAGATTGGTGCTTTAGCCCAATCTCCGCCACAAGTAAAAGGTGTCCTTAATGGTAGCAAAAATGGAACAAAAAAATCTCCTTTACTAAATGTTTCCTACTGCAAATGTCTTGCTGCATCTGAAGGAAGAGACCTGCCAGCCTTAATGTGTGAGGAGCTGTCTCGCTGGACAGTTGGCTGCCTCAGTGGTTTCACCTACTGCCCCCCTTATTGCAACAGGTCTGGCATTGGCCAAGACATCGCCAAAGGTGTATCTGGAGATACAGGGGGCAAGGAGTAAACGAACTCTTGTAAACTGTATTTGCATCATCAGGTGACAATTCCATGTGGCTACCACCCCGCCTCCACCATCCTGTCATCCAGAGCTAATGCCACATATTTTCATCCAGGCTGTTTTCATCTTGCATTTAAAACTGGGTTTGTATTGTGGCTTTTTTTTTTCTACAAAGTATTTCCCCATTATACAAGCCCAAGGAAAGAGAAAGAGCTGACTGACTTTTGCACAAGCAGAAATGTTCCAGGGCAAGATCATTATTTATTTATTGATTTAAGTCTGAATAGCTTCATCTGAACTAATAACTCTCCTAAGTTCATTCTGTGTGTGATTTACTCTGGCAGCCAAATTAGTATGTGTAAAGAGATGGATAGAGCAGCCAAAATCTTCTCCATTTGAGTTCTAAGGGAATATAGCTGCTGCATGGTAGCAAAACATCAAATAAGAGAATAAAAGTTCAAAGCTAAATAATTGAAAACGGTTGGGTAAAATCATCTCTTTTGCCAACCAACCCTGTGCAAGTGTTTTATGAAAAATACAGAGCCAGGCTCAGTTCCTGGATAAAACCTATAATTATTTTATAAAGACATATAGTAATTGAGGATGATTCAGAGATAGCTGAAGAAATAGCAGCTGTATCAGTCTGCAGGGAAACAGTTCACACAACTACATTTTTAAAGACTCCTCAAGGGCAACTGCTAGCTATAGTCCATCTGTTCATAAAAATCAAAATGAGGAAAAAAATCAATTATGATTTGAATTTAAATCAGATTTCAAGCCTAAAGCTTTTCAATTTCTTTGTCTAATATTGCCAGCACACAGGCTTTGGATTTAAGACCTGCATGATCTATTTGAAAGAATGACTGGCAGGTCACACCATTACATGCCCAGGTCTCTCCTTTAGGACAAATTTGTGAATGTTACTGAATTTTTCCCCTTTTACTCCCAGTCAAAAGAATATCTTACACTCCAGTTTCCATAGCCTGGCCAGCATAGCAGTCCATAGCCCTCTTTTCTCCAGACACCCTCCCAGGAAGGTAGTTCATTGTCTTGGCCAAGGGCTTCTGCCCATCAGGGAGACTAAGTGGTGGCTCTCTGGCTGTCCCCTCATATTTCAGTAGCAGAGAGCCCTGAAAATCAAGTTCCATATTCCTAGCTCAGATCAACGAACTGAGGGAAGAAGTAGGATAAAAAGATAGTTCCAGAAGTGAAACAGAGGTCACATGAAACATTATTTTGCAAATGAACAGACTGGTTCAATGCCTCTCAGATCACAAGACACTGTGCATAGATATTAGTAGGAAACAGAACTCATAAAGTCAAATTAATGGGTGTTCTCACATGCAAGGGATGCAACTTGGGAATTAATAGAATTGAATTTGCTGTGGCAGCACAAACATCAAATTACATTTTTGCTGGGAGAATTGCAATGCTAAGAGCTAATACTGTAGCAAGACCTCTTCAGTGGTTTTAATTGCATTAGCAGTGAGGTCAGGTACTTGTCCTTATGCGAGTTCAGCTTTGTTACCAGTCTGCAGATAAAACTCTGCATTCAGATGGATTTATCAACATTTGCTATCTTACGTGAAATATATACTGCAAATCCCATAGGAGCAGGGAAAATTTTGTCCCTGACAATAAAACTGCAAATCAAACTCCACATTTCCAAAGGGACTAGCAGAACTTCACCAAGTCGGAGCGAGCGATGAAGATTTACATCAGCTGAGAGCTTGGTCCATTATTTCTGTAATACTATGTAAATCATCATAAAACATGACAGATGCAGTATTAATGATGAGCTGCTTTAAAACTTAACCAGGGTCTCCCTCAAACCTTGCTGCTTCAGTCAGTGCTATATATGACACTTCTGGAATAAAGTACTCTTTCATTACAAATCCATCACATTTTATATTTTGCCTCTCCTTGAAGCAATGGAATTTTGGCTAGGGCAAACTTTATCATCAGGTCCTGAGCTAGAGCTCACTTTCAGGGTACAACCTTCCTCTGCTTCTGAGGACGTGTGAGATTTGTGTGAGTCTGATGGGTGAGCAAGTTCCCACTCACTGAACCCAGAGGGTGAACCAGCTGACGCTAGATGCAGACAAAGAGGAAACCCAGGACAATGGAAAGGTAACTCCCAGAACCACCTCTCCTGTCCTTTGCCCTCCAGGTAGCCAGGAGAAGGGTGTGCAGAGGAGGGGAGAATGGCTTCAGCAGGACAGCTCTGCCCTCGGCGCTGCTAAACAAAGGGTGGCCACCTCCACGCAGCATCTGCTTTTGTGAGGAGACGCTGAGCATGAGCCAACCACCTTAGGAAGTAAAAAAATAATAATAAAGAAAATATATACCCTAACTGCTTCTTACTACCTTGAAGTAGAACTGCACCACAGCCCCCAGCCACAGCGAATGTCTCTCCTTGTCGTGCTCTCCATGAATTCAGACCAGGCATTTGGAGGGCATGTGGCCAAAGTGTCCTTTGGGGAAGGCTTGCGACTTTCCACGCACTTAACACCAAGACATGCGCAGGAAGCAAGAGGACATTTAGCCTGCCCTCCAGCCTCTCCAGGCAGAGGTCATCTCACCCCTGTGCTTAGCAGCCCCCTGAAGGCTATCACACAGAGCTGGTTACCTTTTCCAGAGGAGCTTGGGACACCCCCTGAAAATGGCCCCTGCGCCGAGGAACCCATACATCCAGAAATCTTGCCGTGTTTCTCCAGTGCTGAGGCACTGCCTTTACAAAAATCATACTGTTCCCAAAACAGTTGAGGCTATTTTGAGCTGCTGTTAGCTGTAGGCTTCTGGTTTTCACATTTTCTCTACAACAGGAGAGCTGGAATTATTTCCCTCTAAATGGACAGGCTTAAGAAACAACAAGTGCCGAGGCTTTAGGCTGCATTTCATGAGAGTCTCCAAGTGCTGCAGAAACAAGCAGTAATATTGAACAGATAGATAAACCCATCTGGTTTCAGAGAACGTATTCAGTGTGCAGCAGAGACCTTGTGCACAGGCCACCATGAAATCACACACATTACAGCTCTGTGCACGCAGCATTAGCATATTAATTCTGTTGCAGACAACAGGACTAATATGGTCTGGAGTCATTTACTGATCACTAAATAATTAACTTTTAATACCAATATACTCTGATTAATCATTTTTTCCGTAAGAGTGGAAAGTGGATTAGACCACAAACTGTCAATATAACAACTTTTTTCCAGTGTTTTGCATTTCCTTGTGAGATGAGCTAGATAAATTAGCTAGTCTTTTCTCAGCTATAGTATTCATCATTGGGATGAATAAGTGTCATTTAGATCAGCAACATTTTCTATTCTAATAGTTAATATGAAAAAGAAAGTTGAAATTAAAATATTTTTTCAAGCTACTTGTTGTGAATGGTGTTGGCACTCTTGAGATGAAAGATGCTGACTCAACAGCACTTTTCACAGATGAGAATATCCCCAAAGAAAGTGAGAAAAATAGGGGACAGGGAAATAAAAACAACCACATCATAAGGCCAAATCCTGGCTCGTAACAAAGCCATTCTAGGAAAACACTGGTGATAAAGAGCTGATATTGGAGCACCTCACAACTGTCAGAACGTCATTACCTCAGACTGACACCAGTGCAGCATCTGAGGGTAGTTTAGCACGCTGCCATAAGCTGGAGGCTAAAGCACCCATTCAGGTGGAGACTTGAGCAGCCCATTTGCTGAAAGGCTGTATCTGCTGTCAGCTCTGGGGTCTCCAAGTTGTACAAACCTACACCAAAGGCTGAACAGGCCCAGAAAGCTTCCCACTGCTTGTTGCAAGGTGTTAGACTTCAGCTGCAAGAGCCAAGCAGGTCTGTAGCAACTGTACCTGTGGCCTCCCAGGTTTACGTGCTGCCTTTTTCCTCCAGCACAAACTGGAAATTCCACAAGTAGCTCAGATAAACAAAGGTTCTCCTAAGAACGGCTTCCTCAGAGGACAGCAGCATTGCTAGAAATTGCTGCTTGTGTGACATGCCCCACCGAGAACCTAAATGGCTGCAGATGGAGCAGATTTTGCATTTTCATTTGATTTCTCTCACAAATGTATAAGAGAAATATTAATAGCACACTAATGGTAGCAATTACTATAATGAATGTAACAGCTGGTACCAGCAGCTGAGCATACGTTTTGGTTTGATACTTTCCATGTATGGCATGAGGTGGCTCTGAGAAGTTGCAATCGCTGTCTCCCACTTTTCCTCTCTGGGGTTTCTATTTTCAGCGTGTCTGTGCTTGTGGCAAAAAGACAAAGAGCTACTTTTGTAAATATGCCACCTCTCAGGAGGTTACTCGCAGCTCTAATAGGGAACATGTTCAAAGTATGGTCAGTCTCTCAGCTCTGCTCCTCTCGTTGAATATGTTTCACCACCAAAGCAAGTAGCTTTCTGTTGTGCATCAAGCAGTTTGTTGCTCTTCTTCATAAAGAGAAAATTGATTGGAGGGACTCCTGCACTGGAGCTATGAAAACAATTCTGCTCACTTGGAAACGTTTACAAACAAAATGCATGTCTGGGCTCCACGATTACCACTGCCTGCTCTGCCCCTGAACAGCCCCCATGAGAGTAAATGAAACAGAAATGTGGCTCAGACACTGAGAAAGGGGAGAGAGGAAATAGGAAAATTGTTGTGGCCAATCTTCACTCAGATTAAACCCAGAATTTTAACTAGGAGTGAAGGAGGCTCTTGCTCTGCAGGACATGGGCATCTAGCAGCAGTTAGACTGATGGGTTTTAGTCAAACCCATCTGATGATGGCAGGCTCCCCAAAGGAAATTCAGTTCAGGGGTTAACCTCCAAATTCCCAAAGGCTGCCAAATTTACCATTGCATTCCTGTTTTAAGCTTGGAATTCAAGCCTATTGCTATGCTTTACTGCATCCATATGCTTTTCATGCTAACACAGTCTAGGTACTAAGGGGCCTGAGGCACCTTAAAGCTTCAGCAGAAGTTGCAGGAACTGAACAGAATGCAGGAGACAAAGGCAGCAGGAAAGGCAGTGGGCACTTCTGGTATTCACTTACATGGTGTGACAGCTTAAAAGGCTACAATGACTGTGCCTATCAGTTGTTCATCTACTGAACATTCAAGGATAATATTAATTGAATCAGAATTCTTTCTCTGCTAAGGTATGAAGTTTCAGATACTTCTTTAAACTAGACCTCAGACTGCTACCCAATCAACCAACCAATCAGTCAATCAAACAAAATACCACTGAAGTGCTTTGTTTCTCCTGAAGAGCTACATGTTTGTAAAGTACTTCAGATCTTTCTCAGAACTGAATGCTTCCAGAATCCACCAAAATTCCCAGGCTAATGTCCACATCTATTGCCACATTTGGACTTTGCCTCTTGGAAACTCAAGACAAAGTTGACTCTCAAGGCCCCATCTCAAACTAACAGTGCTGGTTGCCCCATGCTCCTCTCCTGAAGGACTATTCCAGTTCACACTGCCACGATGAAATGTAATGACTGCATTTTTAAACCTCCTCTCTGTCAAATGCTTAGGGAGTGAACAAAACACAACTTTGACATCGCAACTTTATGTGCATTCAGCAGGATGTTACACAGCAATCCTCAATGTCAACAGATGGAAAAGAAAGTGTAAGGCAGAGAGTAGAGAGAATACACCTAGATCATTGACGAAGGGAAATAAATTTCCTAGCAGCAATAGGAGACAAAATACAGGTTTTCCATGCTAAAAAACAGCTGTGGGATCTTTACTTTTCTGACATTGCTAGATAGCAAATCTCAAAGTACAAGGCTCAGAGAAAAACAAAGAGAAGTAGCATATCCATTAAGGTCTGAAAAAAAAAGGACAACTTAAAGGCAATCTGTCAGCATAATAGCAAAGCAGGCACAGTTGCTGACTTCAGCGAGGAAGCAGACAGCTGCCTTTTGAACAAATGAGAAGCTCTGAAGAAGAATTGCTGGCAGCTGTGCTAGAAGAACATTAAAATAATAGAATTCTGTGGTCACAAGGGCAAGCAATACAGATGCAGGTGAGTCATAGACTACTTCAGGATACAGATTTTTGAATCTCAACAGTCTAAGGAACACCTACAACATGGCCTGACATGTCTCTGTGGCAAATATGATCAAAGAGAAGACATCCTCAAATAACTCAGCTGCCACTGTATAATTTTTAGACACCTTTGTCCAGCTTGCTAAATCCCAAACAAGTCCTCTCAATGAAAAGCAAAACAGAAGTCCTATTTCTGAATGCTGTGTTGATGGAGATGTAGCTCTAGAGAATGTTAGCTAATGTCACCACTGCTATAAAGTCTTGTTTAATTTTGTTTGTTGGGATTTTTTTTTAAGACATGAAAGAAAGTCGATGTTGTTATTCCTATTCTAGAATATTGCACAGAAATGTTGTGGTAGTGTGACCCCAGTGTAAAATTGTGGTAAAAGCTGTACAACAACAGCAGGTATTCTGACAAGTCTTATATCTTTGAGAAGGTATGAAAAACAAGCTCAATAAATGCACACTGAATTGTAACAGATCAAAAATGCAGTTGACGTGGAAAATTAACAGAAGCATCAAGGTGATTCTGTAAGGCCTTTTCTATGGTGTATTTTAGGAGTACCAGCCATAACACAAAGAAGTGCATCAGGGGCAAGTTGTTACAGGATTGTTGCAGGTTGTTACAGGTGGCTCACATTCCAGATGACATCTCATCTATTTTTTCCCCTTCCTTTTTTTACTGCACTATCTGCACCGCACGGCAGATGTCACAGCCTAGTGGCAAGGCACCATACTGTGCACCTGGATTCTTCTCGTGGCTCAGCCACTGCCTGACACTGACCTTGAGCAAGTTTTATTATTTGGCTACTTCGTTCAGTCAGGACCACATTGGTCTGTGCCGCTGTTAATGCAGTGCCCAGCGCTCTGTGTAACCCAGCCTTTATGTAACACCTTAAGAGAAGGTGTAACTGTGCAGGAGGAACAATACTACAGGCATTACAGAGAAGAAAACCTGTAAAAAAAAGCTCAGGAGGAAGAAGTTGTGCCTCGTCCGTAAGGTGCGGCTGCAGTTCAGCGACTGGAGAGCCCCCCCAGTGCTGTGCCTGGCTCTGCAGCTAGGACAGGTGATGGAGTCACCACTGCAGTCTGGCCACGTTACAGGATTATCACTTCAGACCACGTGGAAGAGGAGCTTGGTGGCAAAGATACAGTGTGGAAGGCCATGTGCAAACCCAGCCTATTTCCTCTATTCAGAGCCTTAGGAGTTTACTTGCCACAGTCCTAAAGAGCCAACACCACTTTCAGACAGGTCTGTAGGGGTAGCACAACTTTCCAGAGGCTGGAGAAGAATTACCACGCATAAAAAGAATATAAAGAAAATCAAGTGCAATGTTGTGTTTAAAGGAATAATTCAAATGAAGCATTGAATACCTTCAGTCAAGATTTAAACTATTTTTGTAAAATGCCATGTACCAAAGTGGAGACAGACCAACAAAAAGCCAGGGCGGGAGGAAGTGGTGGGGTGGGCTAGGTTGGGAAGAGATGACAATGCCATCAGCATTTATACTGTTTTCCCAGCTACACTCTGAGTATTTCAGATGCTCCCCATTTAGGTTCTGCTCCAGGTTCATTCCTGCCCTGACTGGTGTTCCAGCCACTGAAAGCCTCTGATAAAGCTGGACCTCAAGGGGTTGCCTGTGGGATAAATACTAAGGCATGTTTTTATTTTAACTCTTGATTTTTATTATATTGTCCCCTTAGACAAAGAGAGCAATGTATGAAATGCACCACATTTTTCAAGACAATTACTATGATCAGGAGTATGTCACTCTGTAAATCTACTACTGCATGAATAGTAGGTGGGAGGATGAAATTCCTGTCCCTAAATACAGTCATAGACCAGACTTGTGGCACTGTCCTTTTAAAAAAAATAAAAATGGTGGAGTCACACACACTTTTCAGAGCCAGAAACTCTTGCTGTACTGTTGCCCCCCTATAGCTGCCTCCTATAATAGAAAATACGGTTTGAATGTAGAGCTCTTCCTTGGTTTTGTACAACTGATTGCTCACAACACCCTGCTGCACCTGCAGCTCTGTGTAACACAATCAGATTTTGCCATGGGGAAAGATACTGGCCCAGTGAGCCAAAGAAAAAAAAATAAACCAATAAACCAAAAAACCTTCACCCAGGATAAAACCACTGCAGGTTTCAGTCTTGATGTAAGGAATTGCTGTGAGGTACATACTATCTACGGTTAGTTTTCAGTATTCCTTATGAATTCTCATTCTTTATGTCATTGTCAAACACCCTTTCTGCAGAAATCTAACGAGCACGAACCAAAACTAACCTTTAGTTTAACTTTAAATCATTAAAGCTGGGTTTCAGGCAATTTTGTGAAAATCACCAAAATTGTAAAGTGGCTCTCTAATTAATAGAGGAAAAACCATGAGCATAAATCTCAAAGGGCATATTTTTTTCATTCATCTGTGCAGCCAACAGCAAAGCTCCTTGAGTTTTTTGTGTAAAAGATTAGGTCCCTAATATCATGATAGATTTTTTGAACATGGTGCCTTGCATCAGTTAATTTGCTTTAGGCTCTCTAGAGTGAAGACAATCATAACTTTTCCAACACGTTTTCATTAAGAATCTCCTTATTCCTGCATTCAACATTTATTGGTGTTCGTGTGATTTCAGAAATAACTTTCAGCAGCTGCAGACAACTCCTATCCAAGCTGCCCGCTGTGACTCAAGGACTATACTGTCCCTCAAAAAGTACTCTCACATCTGTACACAAACACATAGCAGTATCCTGCACTGGCCACTCAGGATAAAAAGTGTGGTAATACCCACAGTAGAAGTGCCAGCCACTGAAGGAAGTTCAGTTCCAAGCCATTTCAGGGTTACTTACCATAAGAACTTTCTTTTCTCCTTTACTTACATTTTTTAATGGGTTATTGTCAAATGCTATGGACAGTACAATATTATACCAAGAGTGGAGGGAGTGATTGGTGTGGGATTTTTAATATAAATTTAATTCCAACGAGAAATCTAACCTGCATGGAGTATTATTTTAGTAATTTTCTAGAAGTGCAGATTTTCTGCCATGGATTGTGTGGTCAAAATCCAAACACAAGATTTCTCTTTCCCTGAATACTATTGTTTTAATTGTGTTCCAGTGACTTAATATTTACACATTTAGAAAGTAACTAGTGTGGCATTTTAAAAGGTTCCTGTGAATGGCAAGCTGACAAGTGCTTGCATATCATTCCAAGCAGAGCGACTTCCCATTGTTCTGCTGACTCTAACAACTATAATTACTCTTTATTCAAAATGCTCAGCGTGTTTCAAGAAAGAATACAAAATCTTCCCTTACTGTTCTAATGAGTTTGCTTTCCACCAAAGAGCAAATCCTTAAGTAGTAGAACATGTAAATTAATAATATGCCAAGAGCTGCCTTAAATAAATACCCCCTGTCATCTGCAGTTAATTTGGCTCAGTCTGACAATGCTGAGCTGTTCAGCTTCTGGGTCCTGAGCTTACAGAGATGAAGGGAGCAGTGGGGCAAGCTGCTGCTGATGCTTACACAGGGCTGTGCCCCACTCGCCCCAGCCTTGCCTGGTTTTGTCAGCATGCTCACTATGGGCCTGTGGGGGAAGAAAGATAACCGTGGGTATTTAGTCAGGCTATTGGCTGTTTCTGTGTTGAAAAGTTGCATTTGAAGATGGCCACAATGTTCTGAAAGCTATTCTGTCTTTTGAAACTCCTCAGGAGCTCGTGAGGAGTACATCTCTGAAACCCATGGAAATATCACTGCTTACTTCACAGAGAAGAGAATTTCATTCCTCCAACACAGCTCCCCTGGCACCACTACCTGGTGCCTGCCCATCCTGCAGGTCCAGCCCACTCTTACTTGGGACTTTGGCGACCGCATCTAGACTCCTCTGTGCCCTCCTGGTCTCCCCAGTCCTTCAAGACGGCGAGGGGTCAAGGCACATGGCACACCAGGGCAGGCTGAGGGAACTGCCTCTGGCCATGAGGGTGGTGATGTTGAGTGGGAAAAAGATGCATTTTCTCTCCCTGGCAGCTCAGAAGCACTGGTGGCATTGCTTGCCTTGGGATACTATGACTGCTTAAAGCTTAGATGTTTAAAAACTGGTTAGAGAGATGGCAGGAAGATCCACTGTGTCACAGAAGGGCTGCTGCTGGCTCAGAAGTGCCCACGGGGCACACGCTGTGGGTACAGTGTGCAGAAGCAGTATAGGAGGCACCTTCTGCAGCCAGGCATTCCCTCCTCCCCAGCCATGGGCACTGCTGGTGACAGAGCAGGGGGCTCAGTGCATCCCTGAGCAGCCCCTGCACAGTCTTCTTGCATTTCATTTCATTATTTCAGGCCAGTGTTTCATTCCTGTGCACATACAATCTGCCCTGGGCTGTGTGCTGACAGCCACAGGTAGGTACCTACCCAGCAGTCAGCACCTTCATTCTGCTGTAAGAGGAGACTGGTTTGGCTCATCACTCCAAGATGCAATCTTAGCCTCCAAAGAGCCACAATAAATTATTTTACACACACATGCAATAAAAGAGGAGAGGCTCACCCAAAATAAAACAACAAATGTTCTTTCTCCAAAGAAAACAAAAAATNCATTTCATTTCATTATTTCAGGCCAGTGTTTCATTCCTGTGCACATACAATCTGCCCTGGGCTGTGTGCTGACAGCCACAGGTAGGTACCTACCCAGCAGTCAGCACCTTCATTCTGCTGTAAGAGGAGACTGGTTTGGCTCATCACTCCAAGATGCAATCTTAGCCTCCAAAGAGCCACAATAAATTATTTTACACACACATGCAATAAAAGAGGAGAGGCTCACCCAAAATAAAACAACAAATGTTCTTTCTCCAAAGAAAACAAAAAATATTGATTTTTAAAATGGGTCAACTAATTCTGAGAATGAATCACAACAAGTGTATGTTTACAAAGTCTTCAGCAAATGTTTCTCCTTTGCCTGCGCTCTCGGGTTTTTCACTGGCCTGTACAATGATTCNCACAGGTAGGTACCTACCCAGCAGCCAGCACCTTCACTCTGCTGTAAGAGGAGACTGGTTCAGCTCATCACTCCAAGATGCTCTCTTAGCCTCCAAAGAGCCACATCAANCTTTTGCCACACTAAGCAATTCCTGATGGGTGGCTTAGAGACTAAACAAGCTTTCAAAACTATCCAGTTTCATTACTTTCTGTGCTCCCCATTTATCGCTGCCAGAGTGCAAAGAGGACTGGGAGCGACAGATAAAGTCTATCACACAGATGATTTAAGGATTGCTTATGGGTTTTGTTTCCTCCTCCCAAGCTCTACTGCAGCTGTAGAAAGGGAATAATCAAGTGGCCTGATTACCTTATAGAGCTACAGTAATCCAATTAGTAAATCAAAACAATACATGCATGATAAAAATAATCTATGTGATAAGATCAATGTTGGAGGAGGGTGCCATGCAAAAACTGTCCCTCCAGACAAAAACTGAAATAAAAATACTTTCTCTGTTCCTGGCAATGCTTAGTCTAATTTCCTTGCAGGTCAAGGTAGCCTAATTAGTGCTAAATAAGGAACACCCAGAAGATTTTGTTCTATCATACATTTTTTAAAGCATTTAAACATGTGATTCACTCAGCTGAACTCTGGAGTTTGAAATCCAGGCTGTTTTGGCAACCACCATACCGCCCTTACCCTCAGATGCAACACTCCAGCTCCTGGGTCATGTTTCTTTTGAGATCTCTTTGTTTAAACCCAATGAATAAATACTTCTGTGGAATGTTTTAATTGCACATCCTTCACAGCCTTTCAACTCAGCCCTTCATCTGATAAAGCACCATCAGGTGGCACAGCAGAAGAAAAACAGGCCAGATACCAAAGAGATGAAAGCCTTTCATTTCTGAATGAAACCAACACAGTACTTCAAATAGTGAGCAAAGAGGAACTCCCTTGCGTTCTGTGCCTGACCTCCATGCTACACAACTGCTGCTCAGGGCTCTGCTTTCTTTAGCAAAAGCACCTCCTTATCAGCAATATGCAGTGCCTCCCTAGCAAGCAAACAAGCAACTAAACCTCACCCTACCTTTCGGAGTCATCCGTGACAAGGTATCTACAGAGCTGGCCCAAGTGGCCTTCACAGTCACGAGTGTGAACAGCGGGTTCACACTGGTTCAGGGCAGAAATTCAGGCACAAAGCTGAGCCACAGTGTTCTCCATTTGCCAAGGACAACTGCAGAATTAGGTGTGTGGTATTTCAGGCAGTGGTCACGCACACAATAGTGTACAGACCAATCTATTCGCTTCCATATGCTGGTGTCTGTGAATAAAGAAGCACCAGACTGATAAAACTCTTTCACATTGAAAAAACACAATTAGAAGCATGATGCAAGAGCAAATAAAGCAGTGGAAGTTAAATTGATATCTTTCAGCTCGGGCATCATCATGTAAAAAAGCAAATGCTGTATTTTAGGACTTGTGAAATGCTGACACACATACATAAATCAGGAATCACTTTGCCAAGCTGTTCTCATGCTCTTTCAGTTTAAAGTGGCAAGAGCCTCATCTAGACAGTCTTATAGTGTGTCACTGGCCACAGATAATACCAAACGTTTCCATAAACATAAAATATCCTGAAAATCAACCAAACTATGGCTTTGAACTCCAAAGGCTTAAATGATTTTGCAAATAGCCTAAAAAGAAAGAAAACAAGAGGCATCTTGATAAAACAGACATGGACTTTCACAAGTGATATTTGCATTCATTCCTGAATGAATAGTGCTGCTGGCTATTACCAGTTTATAATGATGACTATTTCTGATTTGTGTCTCTTCAGAAACCCTTCTGGGGTTTTCCTTTCTTTTAAACATTTCTCCATAGATTAAGTAATTAATATTTTTTTCAGGATGCTAATTTTCCCGATTTACAACAGTGAAAATAAGTGTCTACATCTTTGGTTATAATTCACCTGATACAGATCTGTATTTTAAGGCATATCCAAAATTAATCTAAGGGCTATAATTCTCTGCACAGTTACAGTTAGCAGGAGGATTCTAGTTTGTCTGTTCAAACAATCAGGTGCAAGAAACTCAAAAGTAAAAGCTAGGAACAGCCAATTAGTACATACCTCACATTTCTTGGGTTTGTAATCTATAGGGAAAAAAATCAGAAATAACAACTTCCAGTCTAGATCTCTATTGTTGCCCTACCTTCCAAACATCTAGAGACTGGCTGCATTATCAAATGTTACTTGAAGTCGTCTAAATGAAGTTAAAAAATTACTTTTGTCTTTTTTCAACCAGCAATGCAGCACCATTTTGTGTTATATTCTTAGGTGAAGAAAATTACAGAAACCACACAGCTTGGTTTTCTGAAGTACATGGTATTAGAATGCCCCACATAAGGTTTTTCCCTCTCAGTATATCAGTGCTGGTAGCCTGCACAGTTTGCAACCTGCCATACAAAAAATCAGCTATTTCACTAATGGCTTTTAACCACATTGCAGTTCTCAATGAGCCTGATCAAATCTCTCTGCATTTTCTTCATCCTTAGAATGGAGCAAGGGAACTCTTACCATAGCCCTGACTCCAGTGTTTGCAGCTCAGCTGTACTCTGTAAACAGGGGCAGATTTTCATCGGCTATCCACCACTGTAGCAAAACTCTGGGGGGTGTTCAGGTGCAGAATTTGCCAATTTCTTATGTAAAAGAAGTTAATTTGCAATTAGTTAACTGGCATTGACAAAACTACTAGCTGTATATGAGGTGCACAGTAAGAAGCAAGAAAACACCTTAGCAGTACCCTAAACACTCTGGTGGCCTTGGTGCACAGCATGGTATTTCTTAGGAATCAAATGCATTTACCTCATTGCTTTGAATAAAAACCTTCCCACCTGGTGTATTTATATTTAAGATTACTTTGGGATTACTTAGTTAAAGCCATGTTTGAGAAAATGCTAAGAGCTGTCACCAGAACCAATGACAGGTATTTATAGAAAACAGTTTTTAACATGCTTGAAAAGATAGAGACAGCTTTGGAGAGATGCACTGAATCTGCATGGGAATAGATCTTATGAACTCAGACAAGACTGAATATACAGTTTTATCTGTATTTTCTGATTTTTTAAATCTTTTCAAGCCACTGGTAACAAAAATAAATAAATAACCAAGACAATCATTAATTTCCACTGGTTTCCAGTTTATGCAAAATGGCTTACAGATTCAGTGACACAATTTGAACTCAAACAGAATTGGGCTCTATAAATTTCATCTCACTCTCCTCCCTTCCCTTTCCCAGTCATACTGTTCTCCCCATTAACTTTAATCACCACATTTGAACTGACATTAGCCAAAACATCTTTACTGATACTTCTTAATAAGCACACTCAGCTTGATCCTTGCTACTTGCTTATCTCTCTGGCACAGTTCTTCTCATTCCAGACTGTCTGCAGAGAGCTTCTGTCTTCCTTCTCACATATTGCTTTCTGAATCAACACATAAAGGTCTTTATTTCCATGATATACCTTTGCTTTTTCAAGCCTGGCTGAATCCTTTTTCTCACACTCCTCGTTTACTGGTAGGGATCCTTCTGTCTGTGACAGGCAGCCTGTCTCACCTACCCATACTGGCACCATCCCATTTGAAGCTTCAGATGAATTTCTTTTAACCCTTAATCATAGATTGCTCATTGTGAAAATAGAAAAGCAGATTAGGACTTTTAAAACATTCCTTCAGTACTCATCTGAGAGATGTCATTATTGAATTAAGTTGTACATTTAACATTTGGAGGAGCCAGCAAATTGCTCAAGCAGCACTAAATTAAAGTTCTCAAAAGAAGTCCATCCTTCCTCCAAAATCCAAATTAAAAACTTATCTCTATTCAAAAACATTCTTTAAGTGCTTTTGGATAAACATGAGGGAACTAAAACACACAGCTTGTTAGAAAGCTGATTTACATTTTACTTCCAGACCAACTGAAGGGAAATCAGAGGAAGTCTGTGTGACCAGCCTTCAGAATTATTTAAAACCTAGAACTGCAAGCTTATTTTACCAAATGGGACCAGACATGAGGCTTCAGGTTTATTTGTAACATCTATTTATCCATAGCTATGCATTAATTGTGTCTGGGTCATGACCAGAGCCCATTTCCTCCCCCATCCCAGTTTCAGAATACCAAAATTGCTTGGTCCTTGGACACTGTGCAGGACACACTGACTTCTCCACTTGCCTCCTGAAGAAGTCAGGACCCACCACCATATAACACAATACTTTCTTCTGTGGACTGTCCTTCAGCCCTGGCCTGAGGTCTAGAAGTGTGCTAGTGTAAAATTTGGGGATGTCCCTTGCACACCCACTGCAGGAATCCTGCCATCCCTCAGCACACAGCACAGCACCAGCTCCTTTCTGAGCACGCTATAAAAGGGTCAGAACCCAGTTCCTGACCCTTGACACTGCAGTAGCCATGACAGTCCACCTTCATCTAGCCTGAGAGGGGCTAGGAAAACCACTGCCAGTGGTGGTCCAGTGATAAAAATAAAGTGGGTTAATGGCTGAGAGAAGTAGAGGCCTGGTGTCTGCTGCTCTGCGTTTGCTCCTGACTGGAGCGCAGGCTTAAGAGAGGAGGGCTTGGGAACTCTCCCAGCATCACATCCTTTCACCATGTCCTTTCCTTGCACCAGCCTCCTCCCTCCTTTGCTGTGGGTTTTTATAACAAGCAGCATTTTCTATGCATTCCTACTCCAGACCCCTGTAACAAGTCCAGATAACCAACCATCCCCCCACCAAACCACCCGCTTTCCACCTGACAGGTACTTACTCAACCCCCATAATCAATCTTTCTGTTTCTCACTCAGACAGCTCATTAAAAGGTGCACTCAATAACCTGACATGAAGCATTTGCTGCATCTTCAAAGATATTCTCAGGCAGTACAACTGCTGCATCCTATTCTCCAATTTAAAACTAAGGATGCTTTGCTAGCAAAGATGACTAGATTTTTTTTCTGTAATGATTTAGCCAAAAGTAAAACATTTTCAAAGCAGCTAAAATCAGACAAGACATATGAAAGGATTCAAGACATTTGGAGGATATTGTGTTGTTTAGGTAGCGTATTCAGGTGATGGATAATGGAGTTTCCATTGCAGAAAAGCTCTCATCACACTGTTTGTTGAAACAAATAGTATTTGATTGACAGTTTGCTAACAGCCGTTACTACAAAAGAAGCAGCAAATTCTGAGTGCAGTATTTTCACATTCTGGCTGTAACTCCACTATGCCAGTTACAATACTGGAGATAAAACGGTCAGGGGGTTCTGGGGTGGGTTTTATATTGTTGGTTTGGCTTTTTTTTCTAGTCTAAGGCACAGACAGGCTTTGAAATACGAACAGGTGCTAATTGTTCTCTGGCTATAGCACATTGTGATAATTCACCCTTCAGTTTAAATCTCAGCTATGACTAAGAAGAGACTGGGTTTATGGGTGGAAATAGTTCAACACTCATCACACTGCGAGCTGACTGCACCTAAACCACAGAGCACTCCCACTGACCCCACACTCTGGTTAGCCCCAACCCAGACTGCCCCTCTCCTCAGTCCAGCTGGACCATCATCCAGTAATAAACCTCAAGGCAATCCAGTCTGAATTTTCTGGCCTTCTCCATGTCCCCTGCTTGTCTGTCTGGAAGAGGTTGTCAGATAGAAAAGCAATTATTTATTCTACAGAAGAAAGAAAGAAAAAAAAATCTGTCTTCTGTTTATGCATCTCCTTCATACCTGTGGGGCATGGGGAAAAATCTCCTCTTCTCACAGGAATAGGGCTGAACCTGGTTTTTATCCCTCTTGCAGTGTGGAGGCCTAATGGGTGACCAGAAGGAAGGCAGAGCCCTAAAGGAGAAGCAAAGCTTACAGCTTGGTGATAGCTGAAGAACCTTTCCCGTGAGAAGCAATCAGTCACCCACATGGGTCTCTGAACTAGCAGGCTGCACAAAGGAAAACAGAAGTCAGCTTGTTGTCTCCCAATCGTACGAGAGATGGTGGTGCCCCGTGGAAGGGAGCGAGAGCTGCAGAATCCCTTGGCTGTTTCAGTGCTGATTACAGAGAAAGGCAAGAAGACTTCCTCTTTTCAAAGTTTTCATATGGACAACCTAGGAACAAACTGAATTTAGACCCACGTCTGTGTTTTCTTTATTCATCTGCAAAAACCCCTTAGTCACGAATCACCGGTAAGCTCACTATGGCTCCAGGGTACTTAGGCACATGAGCTGCCCAGACAGCTCTGTCCTGTACCACAGGGTCCTCCCAGCTTGCACACTCTGTGGCTTAGTCCCCTTTCATCTTCTGCACACCTTCCCATGGGCACACATTCCGGACAGAAGCCTACAGCAGGGACCTCCATCCTTTCTAGTTAGTTAAATAAATAGCTTCACTTAAGATTATTAAATTTAAAGCATTTTTGCCACCAGTGAGTGGAAAAGTGCTCCATGTATCAATCAATTCTCCCTTAAGGGGTGGTGTTTCAGTTGTGTCTCTTCTCAGGGAGTGGTCAGATAAAGTGCAGGTGCCTTTTTTATAGATAAATAGATGCTTAAAAAAAAAATTCAGTTTTGCAAAGGCTTAAGCACAGAAGTTGCTGATTAGGTCCCATCTTTCATAGTGCTCCAAACCTAAAATGCATCCACCCAACTTCCTGATAAGCCATGTGCATCCCAGTTTTCATCTTATCTTGCCGACAGAATAGCAGCACTCTCAGAATGACAAATGCTATCTCACTTCCAGAAGTTGCCATTCAAGGTGACTGAGAGAGACACAAGGAGAACGAATTTTCTCCAGTATTGTTATGGCCGATTTCTAGCTCGGCAGTGACACAGATACACAAGGCAGATATACAGACTCCCCATAAAGGAAATAAAATTGTCATCTCAAAGAATGGAGTATTTTGGAAAGTGGCAATAAGAGGTTGAAAGGAAGACATGATAGAAACACCAGAGAAAATGAAATAATTTACAGATAAACCAGTCAATTGCCTGCTCTTACAGTAAGAGTGCATCCACCATGTATTCTTTATGCCTTGTTAAATAAAGCTATTCTTAAATAACAACATTTATGCACAAAATGTATAATATTCTCCATTAAATTAGATTGCTTTTTTCTGGACTTTGCTCTGTTTCAGACTCCCATGAATTCCTTTGTTCATTTTCTAACATGATGCAGTAGTGTGATTCAGGCCTTTCTTGAGTTTTATAAAAGACCAATATGTCAGTAACGAGTAAACAAATATTTAAAAACAAACCTAAAATTACAGCCTGCTCCTGTTCACAGAACCAAGTTCGAGTTTCTTGTGAACATACCTGCAGTTTCTGAGGCTACTAATCAATGTTGTCGTCTTATTATAGTTGTTGTGAGTTGCTGACAGCTTAATGAGCCAAAATTTCAGGGCAGTCTGAACTGAAAGTACTTCTGGTAATATAGGCACACCCGATACTGTATTTTCACGCAGGAAGAACTTTGCAGCATGCTATTAATTGCCATTCAGCTGACACTTCATCACAGCCCCAGAGCATATTTCACCAACGGTTAGCTGAATGCTTTTCAAAGTACTGGTTCTACTGTGCAGTTTCTAAATGGCAGGGTGACACTCAGAAACATAGATCATACCCCAGGATGATAAGAATCACTGCAACTAGTGTTTTACGAGGCTAAACTTGATTTCCAGAATCAACAGCGTGAAGATTATTTGGTTTGCTATTAGCCTGACAGCTCATCAGGCAAGTCACGTGGCCACTTCTCCTATAAGGGGTGAGCATCTTCCAACACAGACAAAAGGTACTGGGCTGAGTTTCAAAGAGAAAGGAGCAGCAGGAGGATCTGGGGAGTGATCAGCTCTGTGTAGCTTTAAGCATTCCCCCTCTGATTCTGCATCCTGATGGCAGATTTCCTTCAGGATACAGGCACTCATTTTTTTTTCTGCTAGCCACCTTGGTCTTCCAGAGAAACTTCAGTGCTATCTCCCCACTTGTGTTTTCTCCAGCTCTTTTCTCTAGGATAAGCTTAAAATAAAATCCCAAACCTGACGGCAAGAGGTGAAAAGAAGGTGGTTCTGGCACTCGTAAGTAATGCGAACTGGCATATAATTGATTACATTAACTTGATAAATTCCCCTGTGCTGAGCTGTACTCTGTGTGTGACTGATACGGAGATGCTGCAGAGCCGGGAAAGACGACAGGCATTTGTGACAGATGGGTGGATGTTTTGCAGTGTTGAAAAAGAAATTACATCCCTCTCAAAATGTCATTTTCCTTCTTGTGCTGGCATCCCCAGGCGTCGTGTAGCTGCTGGCAGAGCAGTCTCGGCAATGAATGACTCCCCGACTGAAGGAAACCACAGAATGCAAATAGGTGCTGCAAACCGTGCGGTCGGTGAGGTCAGGGCTGGCTGGGATGACAACAATAGCTGCCAGTTACAGGGGTGATTTGTTACTCCGCTGCTGCTTACTGATCCGGAAGGCACAGACTTCCCAACTTCCCGAGAGCAGGCAACTTTGCCTCCCTGTAACTGGCACTGACCTGAGATAACCTGGCAGGGCTCGAGGCACGACCTCTCTGCTCCACCGCGCTGAAACTTGGGGCTGCACACCGACACCAGGAGTTCTGGCTGCAAGCCAGCTGTTCATCCGAAAGGCCACCTCCCTGCCTTTGCCAAACTGTGCTGTCTTAATTCAGCCGTTTGACAAAGGAATGACATGAAAAACACTTCCGTCTGGTGCTCGGTTTCAACTGGAGCAAGCAATGCAGCAGCTCCCTGCCTGCAGGAAGGACCTGCAAGGCTCACTCGTTATCCCATGCTGCAGGCGCAGCATTTTGTTAGCAGTACGATGTTTCTTTTCTTACTTCTAGCTCTTGTCTTTAGACTACAGGAAGACTGTGCCTTGACAACATTCTGCTCTGTTTCTCCCTGCTGTAAGCAATAATAAACCAGAACGATACGTCACCAACAGCCCAAGTAACCTCAGGCTTTGCTGCCCGGGTTGGGTGATGCTGCCTTGCGTTCGCACCCTGCCCTAAGGACCCGTTAGCCAGGGCTGTAGGAAACCGCAGCTCCGTGCCACAAACGCCACTGNAAGGAAAAGGAAAGAAACCAACAGCGGTCTCAAAGGGAGTGCCAGCTCCCCAGCAGCGTCTGCCAATTCTTTCAATTCAGAAAAGGATTTTCCAGCTGCTCTCTGTTGCCTCTGCCTAGCTGAGAAGGAAATGGACACTAAAAGCCATTAGAAGAACAAATCCTGGCCTTTATTGAGACAAAACAGTTAATTTTAGCCTTAAGTAACGGTCTTATCACAGCTTTCCCTAAGAGCAGCTTTGCTATTCAGTCCCAAGTACCTCCTAAATCATGTTTAGTATCTTCTCCCCTCCCGGTAAAGCAGCAGCAGGAGCAGTACACTACGCTTGAACACAGATAGCATCTAGGTTATTCTGTCTTTTGTGGCAANCCAGCCGCTTTTCCCTCGCGGGGAAGGAGGGACCTGCCTGCGGGGCACCGCAAGGCAACCGGGGGTCGTCGGGCCGCCCGTTCCCACGGCAACGC
>VWZY01003968.1:392062-429361 GCA_013399075.1 Chloroceryle aenea | reverse complement strand
GTGTTTTTTGGTTTGGTTTGGTTTTAACCATTCAAAACCCCTAGCTGATCCAAAGCAGCAAACCACCTCATATGCCACACCGTGAGCCAGAGACAGCTTTTGGCTCAAGACTTTGGAGAGTCTACCTCCAGCTCACAAGAGGTACCATCCGAAAGCAAAGCGGCCCCGACACATCCTCTGGCAAGACAAAACCAGGGCCATTCCATATCCATGAAAAGATCTGGGAGCTGCTAGGCTAACTGCTTAATACCACATTAGTGCAGCTAAGTGGGCTTCCCTTAAAAGAAATGCAGAAAAAAAGAGCCACAGGTATCTAAGCTTTACCACAGCGAGACATGTTAGCCCAGAGAGCCACTCCAACCTCAGTCTTAAAGGGATTCAGAGGATCACCCTGCAATTGCTGCTGCAAACCCAATCATTTGTTGTTAAAATCTCATCTGTCTTTCAGAAAGACAGCCAGATCTTGATCTGGGGCGTGTAGCAACACGTGGGCCATTGCACAATAGAAGATGATGTGCTGCTTCTTACAGCTAGGATACTTCACTTTGATAGTGACATTAAAATTGCAACAATTAACTCTAATGAAATCGACAATTATGTCTTAATGCAATAACGGGCTGTAACACAATTAAGTAGAAGTTATCTGAGTGCTTCTTCCTAACATGCACATTCGGGCCTGTACTTTGATCTGTAATTCAGCAAGAAAAAGACACAAATGCAAACCCAGCGGCTTGGACTGCGTGGCAACAGCACCGCACACTCGGCTCTCTTCCTCCCCTCCCACCTCTCTTGCACAGCTGACGTTCTCCTGAGGCTGTTTCCTCGCTTTTGTATAAAAGCTTTATTTCCATCTATCTTTCCTCAGGAGGAAAGCACCCCCACGCTAGAAATCTTTTCAACTACAAAGGCAGTACCTGGTTTAGCAGAAGAAGTCAGGAGCTGGAGTCTGAGACGAGGCCACGAGCAGCTGAGGTACCAACATGCCTTCTGCTGCCACAGGACAGGAAAACCTTGCTGCCCGTAGCTGACAGTAACTTCTTGTGCTAAAGGCTCTATCCAGTGAAACCTGGTTTTCTTGTGGTTGATTCTTGGCATAGATGAGTTATACATTTAACCCAACGACAAAGTCTTGTGTATGTGAATATAGATAAATACATTAATATGTCCACATTGCTCTTTTAGTGGGAAACTTGATAATCTGGAAAAATCAATGCTGAAACATTCTTGGCTGCTTCTCATCCCTGTGCATCTTCTAGCTGCTGTCAGGAAAAGAGTGGACTAGGCAGACCTGTCCCCTGACATGAAACGACCCTAAATCCTTAGGGATCAGGACTCCTGAAGCTTATATTTGAACACTATCTTTACCCTATTTATTTATTTTAATAGAAATGGGGTTACTAAATAGGATATCAAAGAAATCCATTCCCCATTAAACAAAGAAAATCACTGTTGTTAACGTGTTCTGTTGTAAAATATACTGCAGCTTCTGTATTTCCACAAATTCCTTCCCACAGGCTCTGTCTCCAAGCCCAGCTACTGTTTTCTTAGTTTAACCCATAAAAAAGAACACTGTGAACATAGCACAAAGTAGTCGGGCAACCCTAACTGCGGCAGTGCAGAACGCCTCTCAAAGGAGGAGGACGTGGTGGTGTAACCAACACAAGCAGCACTCACGAGCACAGCAGAGGTGGGTTTGAGGGGTGTTCAGTCAGCACTTATTCGACATTTAGAGACCCACTGTGAAGAGTCTCCAGGAGCCAGCACAGAGCGATGCTAACACAGCCCTCCTTCCTTTCCCAGCTCTTCTGAACACCCTGCCCATTACTGGTTTTAGTAGCCACAGGCAAAGCCGTTTTTCTGAGCGTATTCGGCATTGACCATGGATCTCATTCCTACATTTCAGTCATCTCTTTTATGGGCGAAGCCAGGACACAGGCACTCAGCACCAGGTTAATTAGAAAGCCAGTGACCAGGTCAAGAATGTAAGAGTGATTAAAATTGCTCCCAGATGATGTTTTAGTTTCATCTGGAAGCAAGCACTAAGAGCGTGCCTTTGAAGTATTGTGAAATTCTGTTGGACTTCAACCCCACATACGTTGTGCTGAAATTATAGGCATTTTAAGGGCTTAAATCTCAACATTTACTTTCAATTTGTCCACCTAGGTGTTTGATCATTTAACTTGATAACCTCAAGAATTAGCAGTAGGCATATATTTCAAATTACATTCCTTTGCCCCCTCATCTTAGGCTTTCAGAAAACAATCCCCATGCACAGAATAGATGGGTGTCAGGGTGATAAAAAGCAGAACTGTAACAAGTTTTTTTGTGCTTGCCTCTTAGCACAGTAGAATTTGCACACAGTTATGATTCTCAAAAGAGATTTAACTTGTACAGTCAAAACACACAAAATTACATGTTAACAGTTAGTAAGAACTTGAATCTACTGTGGTGTTACACCCCTGAAAAAAAGAATGCAGAATTTTTATATGAAGGCACAAGTGGTAGTTAGGCTGTCTTAAAAATAAGAAATATGTTTAAAATATCACTTGGACTTTTTTCCTTTTATTTAACAAAAGAACACTTACTATTTTACCAGGATTCTGACAGCCTGACAATGGCTTTTTCTTTAGAAAAGAAAGTACAGCTAAAGAAAAAACGATTCTTATCTACCGCAGGAACTTTCTTTTTGTGTTCCATCAGAGCTTTCCAAGCAGAACTGAAGGTATTTTATTTTTAATTATTTCCAGTTGACTGCTTCTGGCATTGCCTTGCCTTAGTCCACAGCAGAAGTGACCTGAAGATGGCGATGTTTTCCCTTTTTAGAGCCCGCCCGGCAGCTGCTGCTGCTCAAGCACCCTCCTTCATTCTTTATCCTTGAGTACATCAAGGTGTAGCTGCCCCCCCGAAAGTTCTGCATACCCCTCTGATAACCGTTCTTGACTGCACCTTACAGTAAAAGTCAACAGCAACTAGGAAGTTGAGAGCTTTCTCAAGTGTTTGTTCTCTCTCCATAATCCATAGTCCAAAAGTCAATCTTTTTTTTTTTACTGTTTCATCTGTAGGCCTTTGTTTATCATACTGAAAATGATCCACAGAGCAAAACTAAAAGCAAGTCAGATGCTTCCAAATGCAAAAGTCAATCCCCTAAAAATCTGCAAACAGACATTCTGTCCAAATAAAAAAAAATAAACAACAGAAAACAAACGACAAACTAAGAAACAAAAAATATTGAAAATTAAGATACATATCTGAATGCTAAGTGACCATTTCAAACCACAGGACAATAACTGCTACCAGTGTCCGTTTCAGATTTGCTTTTGAATTAACACTGCATCAAAGGTGTTTGGTGGCTCCTGTGTCCCCCATGCAGCACGCAAACAAAATGTACACTTTACCCAAACTCCCTTTTCTCTCTCCATCAGGACATTCCTTGGAAGTTATAAAGCCTAATGCTAGATGGAATTAAGTCTACAAAAACACACTCCCCTCTAAATTACTCTCTGCCAAAGCCAGAAATGCAAGCTGGAAAGTCTTTGTCTTTCACCGTACTTTAGGAGCACGGCACGCACAGAATCATACCTGGCAAACAAGTATCACCCCAGTCCCGAGTTTCCACTAAATAATAATAGCAAAGGGAAAGAATTTCTCAAATGCTCTAAAATCAGTATGTGTCCAGAGCTTTTGCACAGGTTCTTACATCACCTTTGGCCCTTTGCACTGCCAGGAAGGGTGGGAGCCCTCAGGGACCTTTGGCTACATTACTAGTGAGTGACAAAACACTCTTTCTGGTTCTACAGAAAAGCAGTCTTGATGGGAATTTAGCACTGCTATAACGCACAGGGTTTCAAAAATTGTTGCATACAGAGAGGAAAAAAAAAGGGGGTTTATTAGTTCTGGGGGTATAGAGAACTGTTCCTGGGAACTGCTCCAAGCCACAGCAAGTCAGGCCTGAACAGTTTTGCAGAGAAGAGGTGTTCTTTACAGCAAAGGTTTCTAATTTGTGCTTACAAGGTTTCTACTGACAAAGGGTGACAACACTGACAGGCTGTGGTCTGCAACATCCACGTACACAAGATTGAGTCAAATTTGTGCAAGAGAGATACGAGAGAGCTAGCCTGAGTTTAAAGTCTTACTTTCAGGCATCTCCTACTGCAGACACTGAACATTACACAGCTAGCTTTGGACATGGAAGATATGGACCACTTTTCTCCAGGAGCTGATCCAGCTAGAACTCAAGTGCTGGAAACTTACACATCTGGAGTTTGCAAACCTGGTGCCTGTGTGCAGTTTGTTCTTCTTCCCTGTACAAGGGCTCACCCTATCAAATATCCTCTAAGGGGATGATACCCCCAGCTTCTCTGGATATTTTTACTGTTCTACTGTTAGCAGATATTAGTTCAGATATTTTTACTGTTCTGCTTGTTGATTCACTGCAACCTCCAACCTTCATAAGCATGAGAAGGCCATCTTCTGCATTAGAAGCAAATAAAATCCACTCAAGCTGCCTCTGAGCTGCAGGGTTTTATAGCCCTCATGACCAGGTGCCCTTACAAGGCACATGTTCAAGGAAGTCTGTCGCCTGGTCATCTTTTGTTCCTGTGACAGTTTCACAGCTTTTCTTAGCTCAAGTCTAGGTTGCCACAGGCCACCTTCTTTGTTTTAAACCAGCATGCTATACTGTACAGGCTTTCAGGTGGTTACACATACAGGGTGCTATTCAGATGCTGTCTGGTATAAGGTGTTAGGCTCTCTGCCTTCCCTTCAGTGTTTCTAGTACAAATTACTACAATTGCCTTCAAGTCCTGCACAGATTTAGGAGCTCACCTTAGCTAAAGAGGATTTTGCTTAAGGTTTCAACATGTTGCTCTCCATAATGTGACTGAACTGTTTGAAGAAAGCAAGCAGCTGAAGTATGCTTGCAACCTAACAAAACCCTGCTGGAAAAGGACACTTGGGACTAGCACCACATCAGCAATACTTAGCCTGTTTAGGGACCTGCTAAAATACGTGTCAGGATCCAGACCAAGAGCCCAAAAGACACAAGTTTTATTAGTTCAGTCATAACCTACTGGTCTCTTCAAAGCCATTCCCAACAAGCTTCACTTGGGTGATGCTTCCAGTGTGTTGGGCTATGGGCAAAACAGAAGGAGAGCAGTAATCCCGAATTCACAGTTGATATTTTTATGACAGCAGCAGGATGATGTAAAAGGTAGGCCAATAAATACAACAGGCTGCTTCAAAAAAATTAAGCAACGTTAAGGATCAAGAGCAGCTTCAGGATTAACAACTACAATGTGATGCTACTCACCTATGTTTATGTGTCTCAAGAGATCTGAGATAGGGGATAGTTATTCTGTAGACAGCACTGGCCCTTGAGCTGTACATCTCTCATAACTCTATGTGAGGCTGAAAGCAACCGAGGGCAGACCTGGACTTGAGCATACATATTTTTCTGCCTCCAAAGCTTCTCCAGCCTAGCTGCAGTGTATGTTATTGACTGCACCAAAACTACTGCACAAAGGAGTCGTGCTCTGGTGTATGAGGATACTGCATCACAGCTGGAGACCAGTCCAGCAGCTGCTAAGCATCTCAGACTTCTGGTTAGGTCATCAAAGACTGAGGATGCTCCTCACCTCCCCAGCATAAGGCCATCAACAATAGAGACAAAAGTGTTTGTGAGAGGGAAAACTTCCCAGTGCTGAGCAGTCATTTAACCTACAGGCACTCAGTCCTACTACTTAGATGTTCCACTGTGGATCTGGTCATGGCCCTGGACGTAATTACATCACCTGAATCACTACAATTAGACCTATACATCACCAAAATTATAACTCCAGAGTTTCCTGGTTCCTTAGCTTTATACTCTTGATTTGATTCTTACTGCTACCAGTTCAGACTCATAGGAAGTTTAAACATCTTCAGATGTCATTAAGCTAAAAAAAAAACAACTCTAAAACAACCAAGAAAACAAAAAAAGAAAGCCAAAATATAGCAGCAAAACACACATTGGATACGGTGTTTTCATATTCAACAGAACTCTCACCCAGGACAACGGGGAATGACAGAAAAGGAGCAGTGCTGTTCAGACATGAGCAGCAGGCATTTCTCCTGGATAGAGGATGTCTGGTTAGAAGTGCTCATCTCCTTGCATCACCCGGTGTTTCTCCCACTCTCATTGTAGACATCTCCTACGTCCTTTCATTTAGGGAACTGTAACTGCCTTCCCTCCCATTTTCTGCTCCCCCAAATGCTTCTCCATCTCTGGTGGGCTTATAAACTCCAGGCACCTTAATGGACTTCATTAGTAACAGGCAACTTTTTATTAGAACATGAACAAAAACTGTTGCTAATTTAATGTCTGTCAATCAACAACTGAACCATTCTTGAAAAATGTAGGCAGAAGGAAGTCCTCTCTTTGAGGTGATGCTATGGAGAAAGTATAATAACAAAGAGTCAGTTACCCAAGAGTACAATTTAGAGAGACAGGACTGGAAGAGTTACTTTAATGAGTGTGTTTGTTGTATCTATTGTCATACTTTTACTGGAGATGTGCTTTGTGCTACATGGTATCTAACAACAACAACTCCACACAGACGAATACTCCAGGGAGTTTGGTTGTTTTTTTTTGTTGTTGTTGTGGGTTGTTTTCGTGGGTTTGGGTTTTTTTAGTTTGTTGTTGTTGTTTGGGGTTTTTTGGTGGTGTTGTTTGGTTTTGAGCTAGCTGAAAGTTTCTGTGGAAGTCTTGAAATGGAAACAGGTAAGAAATGAAGATCAAACACTAACAGCTGTCCAGAAAACAGAGCCCTTTACCTGCAAAACAATCTCATTCTTCTCCAGCCCAGTGCAAGCAACAACAGCCACTGCAAAGCACGTAAAACCAAAGAGCCTGCAGTCACAGCCAGAGGCACCTAGTGAGGAATCACCTCCTCTACAACTGGCTCCAGCACTCAGGGTGCTGTCTCATGGGTGCCAAGTAGGTGGTCTGCTTGGGTATGTTCTTTCTAATGTAGCCCAAAACACAACTTGCCTTATCTGCAAGGAGAGCAAACCACAGATTCTTGTCATCAGAGCTGATATTCAGCTTACAGAGACTGGGACAGACCAGTCTTGCCTGAAAAACAGCCAAGGAGTAGGTGGGCAAGGGACCCGGCCTTTTCTAAATGATGCCTTTTGTGAATCTATTCCCCATGTAGCCCAACCACCAGCACCAGCTGGTGTCTGGCCCAGGAGCTGAACTGAGAACATTTAAAATCTTCATCTCCTTATGTAATTACAGTGCTCTCTCAGAGCTGCTTTGTATGCCGAGGAAAGGCAGGCACTCAGCTGCTCAGAAAGCAAGTTCAATTTGCCCAGCTCCTATATGCTCTTGAAATACTGCCCTATGATCAGTAGGCTTGCGCCAACAGAACCAAAGCCTGGTTGCCCTTTAACTGTGAAGCTTTTCTCACACCTCTTGGCTAAACACTCACTCTTTCTTCCATGTCCTCTGCTTCAGGCTCCAGCCAACTGTTGTCCCCTGGAATCCAAACATTTACTGCATAAAATCCTCAACACAAGACAACTAACCTCTCTTAGTGCTTCTGTCAAGGCAACTGCTGCCCTTCAAGCTGATTTCACTCACTAATTAAGCACAGAGACACACCAGAGTGCCTACATGGCATGGTGGCTGCAGCATCCATCACTCCAGCAGGACTCGCTTTAATGGGCTAAAAGCTACAGCTTGAGAGCCCAGAACAGCTTGTTCACTGGAATGGAAACCCCATTGTTCACTGGGCTCTAAAATTCCCCAAGTTATAAGAGAGGAAAAAAGCCCAACAAACCCCCTCCCTTCTCCAGCCTTGAAAACATTAATTATGAATTACCAAGAGAGAAAAGACACCTGCTCCCCTTTTATCATTAACATTTGATGTGTTACACCTTTTGGTTGCTTTCCAGACATTAAAGCTCCCATGGTCCTTCAGAGGTAGTTAAAAACTATATGGCCACCCTAAGTCCCATTTGCCTACAAAAACATTTCATCTGTTGCTTCCACCAGGGATAAAGTTTGTTTTCCTCCTACACATTGTACTTGGCTTCCTTTGTGCACGTGCACACTTATTTTGGATAAAGGGGCTTCCCCTTGGGTTTGGTAGAGCCTTCTTCTTCCTGTTGACTGAGCAGTTCACACAGACTTTATACAGAGAATGCCTGTGAACCATAAGATGTGATTTGTATGGTTTTGTACCTTCTGTAATGTTAGACCACTGTGAAACCCCTGAGAAACTGGTCAGAGTCTAAATGGCTTTGAGTTACAGAAAGTGTAAGGCAACCAGACCAAAAAGAAAAGCGAAGTAAGTCAGGGACAAGGATGCTATGTATCAAACCATCCTCTAGTGCCCACATCCACACTCCCAACTACATCTGAATTTGAAAATAAGTCTCCTCTCACAGGGAGGAAATAAAGTCCCTAAACAGCACCACAGGTAACACTGCTTATGTTTATTAAGGACAGTAAATTGTAAGGTTCAGGTTGTAATCGGTGATGCTTACCCTGATCAAATCAGTACCTCTGAACACATTTGTGATAACAACGTCAACAGAGCAGACATTTGTTTTAATGAAAATATTTTCAGACCAAAGTAGGAAAAAATTCAATTACCCTATTCAGCATAAAAGAACCAGAAGTCAAATTGCTGTAAGTACCTTTAAGTTGCAACTCTATTCAAATTCAACCACCACTGATGTTTACAGAACACAAAATGGAAGTTTCACTGACATTGAAATCTGAACTCAGTGCATAATTTCAAATCCTTTGAGACAGGAATAATATTAGAAAAGTGTATTTTTGATTCATCAAAGCCCAGGGTTTTACAATCTGAAAAAACCCTGACAACCTATTTTACATTTATATCCCAAATGACTTCAGCTACTGATATTGGGTTAAACTTCAACAAAGTCAACCTCTCATGCTGAAATGTGGCTCTGATAGCTGAGGAAATAACTAGGGAATTTGGAGTTTTAAGATAAGAAATCAGGAAACTTCAGCAAAACCCCATCATATTTATATGGGCCTATTTCTAAGAAGACAGTCAAAGAACAGCTATCTGAACTGGGCAGCTTTTCACTGGAGACAGACTATTAAAAAACCAAACCAAAACACATCAACCTAGAGAAGCTATACAGAGCTGGAGGCTGTTTTAAACATCTCCTGCAACGAATTACTTCATAATGAGAATTTTAAATAACATTTACATCTATTGAAATGACAGATTCCCTTATACCCTGGTTTTAAAAATGGGGTCTCTTCACTCCCGTTCCTGCCCCGTCCTTCTGTGTAGTTAACTGTAATTCCAATGCCATACAAATTCAGATACAAAATACTCAGTTTCCAAGAGAGATCAGTTGGCTATACATTGTACTCCATCTTCTTGTCCTGCATCTGCACTCTCTATTCAACTAGCGACCTGCACAAGGCAGCAGCCACCTCCTCCACTCCTTCTTTCTGCACCACCAGCTGCAGTGGGCAGAAACTCTTCTTGATTTTCCCTTAGTCAAAGCGTTTGGGCAAGTAACAGAAGATTGACCCTTGACTGTGACAGCCTCCAAGCAAACTCCCAGAGCCACCATCACACTCTGTAAGGTGTCAATGTCCACAACCACAAAAGGAGAGTATCTGAAAAAGACAGGTATTTCTCTGATGAGCACCTCGAAATACACATTGAAGTGTTGCATATATTCATGACTGGAGTTTTCCAAGTCAAAATATTTAAGAAGGTGTATTTTTCAAAAAATCCAGAGATGCCAGCTTTTCCTGAAAATTCCCTTCTGCCTCAGGGTGCAAAGCACCACAGCATGTCCTCACTCCTTCCACCCTCCTGGTGAGGGCTGCTTTGCCAGTGCTTCCAGACAGCATTAGACAAAAAAAAAATGCTGTTTGTTATGCTGGCTTCTCACACCAGATTTCCACACTAAAGCATCTGCGTGCAGCACGACTATGCTGTGTCATTTCATCCACATTCCCATCAAGTTGCAAGAGCCATTAAGCACAAAGTCTGCTCTTGCAGCCCTCACAACAGGCGGTCATTTTGGTGCGTGAGCTCACAGCACAAGAATACACTGCTGGTTCATAAACATCAACGTTGCCATAATCAACACCTAGAGTATTTTACTATACTCTGTACAGCTTCAAGAAACAGAAGGTACCGAAACATACGCAACAGGAATGACCACATCTCCAATGCAAGCTCTAAACACCTCTTTTACATCTGTTTAGATCACATCTTATAAGGACATATCTTCATGGCCTGAGGCACCCCCCTCTTAGCAGTGTTTTTCCATCTCAGTTAATTATTAGCTGTTAGATAACCAGAAATAGAAAATGCTTGGAAGTCGTCTGCATTTGTTTACCAACTCCAGCCTTTGATAAAAATACAGAACTGAACTCAGTAAGTTCATTTTGCAGTAAACCAAAAATAACTTCTCTTCACTGAGTTTATATCATGCAATTAAGTCAAGATAGATGGGGAAGAGCTTCTTTAGATAAATAAAAATGTCTTCTTTAGATAAATTCCTAAAAGGCATAAGTAATGTCTATGAATACCTAGAACACCCAAGGACAGAAATACCTTGTCTAGCAAAATCATCTGCTTTCTCCAGCATTTTTTGCTGCTAAAATATTTTTCTAAAGAAAAGTACAGGACAGTGTTTCTTGAGTTCATGTTCCCTGAGAGACTACACACAATTTCTAAAGTAGGATACAGCAGAACAGTCATAGGATGGCTTTGGCTGTAAGGGACCTCAGAGGTCATCTAATCCAACCTCCCTGCCATGGGCAGGGACACCTCTCAACTAGACTGGGTTGCTCAAGGTATCGTCCACCCTGGCCCTGAACACCTCCAGAGAGGGGGCATCCACCACCCCCCTGGGCAATCTATTCCACAGTCTCACCACCCTGTACTGAAGAACTTTTTCCTCAGATCAAATCTAAACCTGTTTTCCCTCAGTTTAAAACCATTTCCCTTTATCCTGTCACTGGACACTCTTGTGCAGAGTGCCTCTCCAGCCTTCTGTAGGACCCCTTCAGGTACTGGAAGGCAGTTGTAAGGTCCCCCCATTCTGAAAGTCTGAGCTTTCATATACAAATCACTCATCCCTACAGCCACTGCTCACAGGACACAGGATAAAAGGGCTACCCAGCTCAATTTTCCTGTAAAAACTTCCATCATTTCCCATACACAGTTCTCACCTACAGAAATGTTGCTTGCTAAGCACCCAAGTGATACAAAGCAATACGTTCACACCACAACCCAAACAGCAGAGTTACAGCCCAAAATTCAAGCTCAAATAAAAGTTGACTTGCAGAACAGATTTGTATTTTCTTCCTCCTCTTCATCCAAAGAGAGACTCCCTCAGCCAGGTACTTCCCAAGAGACAGTATTGGCCTTGAGCAGTTCAGCTGTGATCAATTTAAGGAGCATGATACAGCAGGGGCAGCTCAAAGAGCATCCGACTGCAGAACAGCCCTGCAATAAACATCCGTGTTACTGCAGAATGCTATAAAGCAGCAGATACTCAGCTGCTCTGTATTGCCATTTGTCTAGAAAACATTGAAATCAGGGCTGCAACACCCTGGAAATCTCACTGTTGTTTGCCTAATCAATCAGTAACATCTGGGCATTTGATGTCTTTTGATCCTAATTTAGGATCACCCTAATTCACATGCTTTAAGGTCTCCCCCCGGCAGAAACACATTTGACTGCTGTGGTGAGCCAGGCTTTCATTCTTTACTCGCTGTGACACTGAAGCCCATTTCAGTCACCTGCCTGGTGACACCAGCTGTATTTCAGGAACTGTTGTCTCTGTTTTGATGCCCTAGGTGAAGTATAAACAGACACGCTTCAGCTCCTCACGCTTCTCCCTACTAGCAAATGCCTAAATGCTTGTGTTTTATAACCAAGGGGGAAAAAAATAAACACTGGGATAACTTTACTGTTGAATTTGTGAAGTTCTCTACTATCAAATCAAAGCAGGTGTTTCTGCCAGCTTAGGTTTGTTGAACTTGACTGGCAAATGATTCCCTTTCCATTAAAAAGGGGTCGTTTCCATGGCTGGCTGCAATGCTTAATGCAAATGAAGTAGCACACACAGCGTTGCTGAATGGAAAAGGTGAGTTCAGTTTCACCCATGACAGTAACCAACAATCCACTGGTAAACAAAATCACTGCTCCCTCACTAACAGAGCACAGCAGAGCATTGCTCTAGCCCTGAACATGCCTAAGTGTTTATTTCAGCTTGCAGAACTGATACGAGAACACAAGCAAAGGAATCCTCATGCTTATATGGGTAGTTATTTGGGATAAACACTGCGGGGCAGGAACCAGTCCCCTCTGCTCACAGCTTTGTCCATGCCCACAGGCATTCTTGGGACACACTGGTCCTGGGGACCTCCCCTCTCTGCCCTTATGGACACATCACATTTTATTACATCTTTTTGTCAGGATCCACATACTAGTTCTTGCCACATCAGATGGAAGAGCCTTACCAGTGTCTCCTGCCTGCTCACTGAGTGCAGTGCTCCCAGCTGCCAGGCCTAGGCAGGATTTAAAACACACGGGTAGCAGAGCTTTGCTCTAAGGGGGCTGAGAACTGAGCCTAAATTTTACATCAGGATTCATTGGATAACATCATGAGTGTGGAAGATCACTTCTGAGAGAATATACTCACATACCTACCTAACTCAATTAAAAAACCATAGCTTTTGGTGTATCCTTTAAATTAACTCTCATCTCAGCTGATGTAATAAGGTCTGTCCAAAGTTTTAATTTCTACAGCGGTTTGGGATAATAAATCCGCCTCCCCCAGTCTTAAGGAAAAACAATCCATTCTCTAGGAATAAAATCAATAACAGCATTAAAAGAGGGCAGCCTGGTGGAGCATGTAAACATGGTTTGGAAATTAGATTATTTTTAATGCCGAGACACTGGGCTATTACAACTCCCTATGTATCAATATCTCCCCAGCCGTAACGGAATGCACCAAAATGCAACACTAATATATCATCAGTTTGATAAATGTTATGATATTTTTCAAGGAAGTTGCTGAGCAGATGGGGAAACATACTAATGTCCTCTTGGTGTTTAAACACAGACCAGGACAATTCACCTTTTTGCTGCCTTGGGACCCTGTTGTTAGAGCTCTCCTATGGGTTATGATGGGTTAATTGAGATGTTCCCCATGCATTAGTCTCCAGAAGAGTTGTCAAGTGTTATTTGCTTTCTGAGCTGCTTCTCTCATACTGTTTCTGTGCACCTTTTAAAACATAACTCTCGTCTGCTCTCTACTTTAATGCACAGTATTCATCCTTTTAGCTAGTGATTAACATTGGAGATCCCAGTATCTCCTCAGGACACATCTTTCCATGCCAGGGAAGCAATAGTGGCAATAAATTCCACCTGCTCCTTTGAAGAGAGCAGGATTTGATCATGCTCTATGATTTGTCCTTCAAGAGACACATCTGATAAAAACAGGCAGCCCTCCCACCTAACCACCCACACTGTGATGCACTCCCTTGTTCCTGTCATGCACTGTGTGGCTTCCACTGGCAGGGCCAACAAAAGGCATGTGCTGCTTAATGGAAAAGCACCTCACGCAGAAAGTTTGCCAGTCCTTTCACAGGCAAACACAACTGTGGATTAAATATCAGCAAGAGCTCAAGTCGAGAGCAGATGGTGGTCAAAGGAGAGCCTGGGGACTTTTTGGTCACAGTGTACCCTCAAGATGATGGAGTCCTATTTTTTGTCTGCTTGCATTCATCCCTTTTTCTGTAGAAGTGACAGGAAAATGAGGCCAGACCGTATGCAATAATTAACTCAGTTTATCTATCTATGGCACATGAAGTTAATCAGAGTTACAACAAAAGTACCTCTCTGACACCTGTTTGGGTGAGTAAGTAATAACCATGGATGGGCACATAGTTGTGCAGACTTGGTCCTGCTGGGCTAGGAGCAGTGCTGTAGTTCCTCTCCCTTCGAATACGGGGACATCAAATTCCTCTGGAATTGCCCTGAACAACAAAGTGAGTGCAGCCAGGCTGCAAGCCAAAGGGCAGAGAAGAAAAGGCATCTTCCCTTCTCTGGGACAGCACATTCTGCCTCCCCCTCGTGACCATTACCTGCTGACACCAGAAGAATCAGCTAGGAGTGAAAGAGCATGTGGAGGCACTGGGAAAATCTGTAAGGAGATAGAGAGGAGTAATATTACCCAGCACTGCAGAATCCCTAACTGTCCATACCACTTGTGTTTCTCCCCCAGCAAACTCCAGGTAAGGGTTTTGTTTCAGTTATTATTTCAGTGGGAATTCTGTGAGCTATAGAGAACAACACTTATTTGCTTGTAGTGTGGATAGCTGCAAGAAAATGGCTAACACAGAGTAATTCACATTTATTGGTCTCTAAATCATTTCACTATCTCATCAAAAGTACTAGGTTAGAACATGACTTTATATTTACTTATAAAGCTCCTTTCATCTCAAAGGAATTACATCAGCTAATGCTGACATGCACCTGCCTCTGGGGTGTTATTCTGTTTCCATAAAAACTTTGGAAACACTACCAGTGCAAAGTGTGAAATCCAGTGAGAGCAGCGAAGAGCTGTGCAGGGTCAGACCAAGGGGCTGCCTAGCTCAGCACCCTGGCTGCAGTAGAAGCAGTATATGGACACCTAGGGAAAAGAACAAATAAAACAATCTCATGCCTTAAAAAATATTAAGTAAAAAAACCTTTTTTTTTTTTCCCCCCAGCTTTCAAGTATTTTCAGTTCAGGATATTTCCCAAATCAAATCTCCTCCTGAATCCATATAAATTTTTTTTTGCATCATCCACAGCTTGCTTTGGCAAGTAGCTCCACATCTGTCGCCTGTTGTGAGAAAAACTACTTCCTTTTCCTTGTTTTGATTGTGTCTCCCACTAACTTCATTTGCTGCCTCCTAGTTCTTGCACTGGAAAATAAATTGAGGTTTAGAGACACACTAAAAATGGAAGGAAAGAGAAAAGCTCATCACCATATGTTGGGTTCTCTTTTTTTACCAAATAAGAGAGGGAAACAGATGTTGGCAAGCCCCCCAAATCCTCTGAGAGCAAGTATTTATATACAAATACTATGCTTTCTTAAAATACCAAGGGGAAAGAAAGAGGGGGAAAAATCCCCCTTCAATTATTTGAGCTGAAATTTGGACAAAATGTTGCTTTTAACAGCCTGACACACAGAGAGGTTTGTGGTTTGGTTTGTTTAATTTTTTTATATTCAGAACAATTGCCCAGAATCCCAAATAAAAGAAGAAGCCCCTTCCACCCCCTTCCAAATGTCAGGATATAGATTCACTGCAACTGAGCAGAAGAGTGCTGCTTCTTGACCCTGCAGCAGCCTTTCCCTCCTCCTCCTCCTCTCCTTCCCTTCCCCACCAGCAGCGCAGGTTCCAGGTCAATGGGCTTTACAGAAAGTTCTGCCACAAACTTGTAGGCACTAACTGTTCACTCTCTGGCACCTTCAGCTGCCTCTTGACTGTGTCATAAACCCAAAGTTTGCTAGAAAGAGTGGCAAATGCTGCAGCTAAAAACTTTCTGGCAGCACATTCTGTCTATAATCACAGTGCTGTTTATTTTAATTAGAAAAAAATAAGCTTTTCTGCTTTAAATTGGTGCACTATGGGAGGACTTGGAGGCATCAGAAGATTCAAAATATGGATATTAATAGTTTTATGTATTTCAATATGGCACCTCTAGTTCTCAAACAGAAAATTGGCTCCACATTTTCTCCCCTATTAACATCTTAATTCTGCAGAGAATGCAGATTACATTCCACGTTACATTAGTCACTAAAACTCTGTCTTGCATTATGGATGTGCAGAAAACACAACTGATAGTTGCCGTGAAGTCTAGACTGAGTCTGAGTACTTCCTTCTTCTAATTAACATACATCACATTCCTTA
Organism: Chloroceryle aenea; assembly: GCA_013399075.1. Taxonomy (NCBI): domain Eukaryota; kingdom Metazoa; phylum Chordata; class Aves; order Coraciiformes; family Cerylidae; genus Chloroceryle; species Chloroceryle aenea. The sequence continues at coordinate 413,397 of VWZY01003968.1, read as the reverse complement.
CAGCTCACCTTGTAGCTCAGCTTAGCTGGTAGGCTACTACATCCAACAGATTACGCTTCTATGCCTATGGGCTTTTTTGGTTTTGGTTTTGGTTTGGTTTGTTTGATTTGGTTTGGTTTTCTTTTAATCTCTTACTTAATGCCAGCAGGAAAGTTTGCAGGCATTCACCAGCATGCAAAGTATCAGGCAACATGTTGATAAAGTATGTGCCCTGTCAAGCTTGCAGATCTCCTGTATGATCCACAGCAATACCCTAAACATATTTCTGCAGCTAGTAGCTTGGCTTCTTTAGCTGCCCTTATGAGAAGTCTTGAAGCAGTTCACAGAAACGGGCTGAGAGAGTTACAGAGGCGAAGGCAGCATGTAAAGCAGATCTAAAAAAGGCAAATGGCTCAAAGCTGCTGAATGCATCTTGCTTATAGCTACAATTAAATACCACCATAAATGATTCTTATTTTGTCCTGGAGATTTAATAAAAAATAAAGGTAATAAGCTGGTGTTTCTGCAGTTTTTGTTCAGAAGCCTAAGGCAAATCTTAACCAAATGGCTCATCCTCAGGCCAAGGGAATAAAGACTGTTCTTCCATGGACTTTGGCTGAACTGAACAAGCCAAACCTTTTGCTTTTTCACTGCCTCTTTTTAAAAATCCAGTATTTGTTCAGGTCTGTGTAGCACATACACTGCTGCAAAACACGAAGTATCTTTTATTGTCAAACACAGTTGACTGTGCCAGCCCCCTCTATTACACTTCCAGTCTTCACTGACATTTGGCACTGAACACGGCTACCAAAGCCAGGGGACTGTTTATCACGAGTCCAACAGGGGAGGACATTTCTCAACCAGCAAAGGGAGCCCGAACCAGCATTTATCAGCATTCCACTTCAACTAAACTTTTGAAAGCCAGGCTTGCAAGGCAGTGCTGCCCAGACACATCTGTGCCTCTTACTGCCAGTGTCTACCAGAAAAGACCTGGATGCAGCGTGACTGTGGATGTAGAGCCTGAGTTGTTTTAGAGCATGTTGCACACAGGTTCCCATTCATGGTTAGACTTTACGGTTCTTCCTCTCCCAGTATCAGTTTCCCCAGTCCTCTGCACCTATTCTATTATGAAATACACACAACATTGTACCAAAAACGGAGACCCCATTTGTTTTGCTTTCAGATCCATGAATCCTCTTGCAATAGAGCAGAGAGCTGCAGCTGAGCTTGGATCCTGTGCCACAACAGGTTACATTTTCCTCACCAAGCAGTCAGCAACACATTCAAGAAGGTCTGTCACAGTATCTTTTCCTTGAGAAGAATGATGGGGTTAGAATTTGATGTACCTGGTAAGCAGAATGGAAGTCTTTCTCAGCATGTCAGGCATGACACATTCCTAGGCAGGGTCCCCAAAAGTTTCAGTGGATGTGCTCAAGAAAAGGATGGAAGTTGGTTGGTTGGGTTTTTTTTGTGTGTGGGGATGGTTTAGTTCTTTTTTTCCCCACATGTGAGAAATATATATTGATGCTCAGCACCAGTTAAAACACCCGATATATTCTAAGGCTTTAAACCTAGAGTCAATAGTACATTCATACTGAGATCTTACAAACACCAACAGTCATTATTATAAGAGTAAGTTTTCTTTTATAGGCCTTGGATTTGTTTGATTGAAATATAAGCTAAAAAGGAAAGAAAAATATAATCCAGAACAATTTTCCCTATCAGAAATTCCAAGTTTTTTGCTAAGAACTCATTTTAATGAAGAATTGAGAACACTAAATTTAAAACTCCAAAGTATGTTGTTTCAAGCACCAGTGATTTGTTTTGACTTGCATTCTATATTCCATATGAATCAAAACAAGATGTTTTGACAGGATTCTGTCAAGATCATTAGTGGTAATTAATCTATTCCCATGAAATGCTTCAGTTTCAGCAGGAAACTAGACTGTCAAGATTGTTGATGGCTCTGATAGAAGCACTGCAACAAGAAGCTATTCTGTCTCAGAGGTCTCAGGTGGCTTTCTCTACATGTTTATACAAAATATGCTTCATCTGTCAGTAGTGACACATGTAATTTGTTACTGTGGTTAGCTGTGGGTAAATTATTATATACACCAGCCTGTAAAATGCAATGTTAAGGGAAGAAGCTTCAGATAATTTTTGTAGCAGTGTTAACATCTGCCACCCTCAAACATGCAGCCTTCACCGCCTTCCAAAGGCAACTGTAGAGCAGCAATGGTCTTTGCCCTACTAGAAGGAAAAACTAAAACCATTTTGATCATATTCTATTCCCAAAGACTACCCATTTCTAAATTCTTACTAGTCTCTTTTCAGGCTCATACTACAGTAACTGGCTGGCCACATGGACTTTCAACGCAAATGGAGAAGACAGACATTTGGCAGCTCTCATAAATAAGGACAGATATTTCATACTTACTGGGACAAAATATAACAGAATCTTTAAGTTCCACTCAACAGCCAGCTCAGCTTCGATTACTTTGTCAGTTCAGCACTTTGGTGTGTTGCTCAAAGCCAGCCAGAACTATCAAAGGTCACTATGTACAGAGACACACACTCCCCTCCAGTACTCCTAGTTCATGCTGTTTAGCACACTTAAATGTGTGTGAGATGAGGCTTTCACGGCAGCTGATGTCTTGTAATGCTGAATAAGCAAATCTGCCATCTCTGTGATAGAAGCAGCTAGTCTATTTGGAACTATTTTGAAGATGTGTGTACCAAAGAACAACAAGGAAATCTACTTATGCTCCCTGTCATCTTTCCTTACACCGGGATGGCCGCAGGATGGGGACTGGAACCTGCTGTAAAGCACTGTAGGTAACCAGGGCACTGCCTGCATCCACGCTGAAAAGCCAGAAACAACATTTTCTTTGTTTTCTTTTTGAGAAACATGCTGGCAATCCTCAAGAGTAGGCGGCAGCACCACCATCAGCCAGGCAGTCTCCCCTTCATTAGGTTACCAAGCACTGCCTGTGATGAACCTTGGAAAGGGTTGCTCTGTCCAGCACAGAAATGGTAACAGCAGGGAAGGAGTCTGACATTGTTCATCGTTTAGCAAAATGACAGGGAGGCGCGAGAGGGCTCTCGGTGCTCCCTCCCCACCTGCTCTATCCTCCGGGGGGACTGGGAGCTCATGCCCAGGCAATTAGATCCACCCCCTCCCCATCCCCGCACTGTGGAGGAGGTGGCAGCTCTCATCTGTCATTTCTTGTTCATGCCATATTCCCTCTTATGTCCTCGGACTGCATCTTTACAGCACATGCCTGTAAAGATTAAGGTTCAGAAAAGCCTGAAGTGTGACGAGACCACCCTCGCAGGCCTTGCAGTTTTAAGGCTCTGGTCTTAACTCATCATTTTCCAGCTACATCTGAAGGCAGTTTCCTAGACAACAAGCCTGAATCATCAGCAGTGAATTGTCAGGGCAACCGGCTCTGGCCATACCTGGGATGTGCTGAACAGCACTGTTGTGCAGCACAAACAGCTGACAGACATAGAAGGCCACCCCTCAAAATGCAAGTGAAAAAGCTAAAAGCTTCCACTGGGCTATCAGTTTGCTAAGCCCAAGTCAGATACTTTGCACGGCTTCACATCAAAGAACTGAGCGCAGTAACTTCCTATCAGGAAATAAATACATTTTTTTAACAGAAGAATTAATCCTATCTCAGCATAATACAAATTGATGTCACATGACTATGTACAGCCCTGCAATGCTGTGTACACAGTGTCCTTTGCTTATGCTGTCCCCACCTTTGGGGGTGTAACATGGGAGGAACTTCATTCATGGAGAATTTGCTCTCCCTTTCTTGCTGGCCTACGGAAAGACACTTGTATTGATTTCGAATTTTAAGTATTTCTTCCACTGTGTTTTCTTTTAGAATATGTGCACTCTAAATAGTAGCTGTTACATGTTACTGTGATTTACCCCCCTTCAATACATTTTAGGCACGTATTCATTTTCTTAAACCACTTTATAGCCTCTTGGAAATATTTGAACTTGTTTTTTGTCCAAATTTAGTCAGTCTTATGAGCTATCAATTATTCATTTTCCAAATGTATTTCAAACAGTACAATCATAATTAAATAAAATACCCACTTATTCTATTTGACCAAGTCTCTCAGCCAATAAAGAAATCACATAGCACAAATTAGAACACTGGCAGAGCTCCTTAGTATATCTTTGGGTCCCTTACCTGTGCTCTGCCTGCTGCATGTTCTTGTATCTCATCTCTCTAAGAAGTTGATTAAGGAAGTAGAAAATTATAGCTGAGAGTTTGGTTTTCTCTCCCCAAACTAACATAGGTCAGAAAAGCTTTTACAGCTCCAAGAGCCAAAGCCACTCCCAGTCAGCACCTGCAGGCTTGGTTTCAGAGTCTTACTCAGCCTCGTTTCAGAGTTTTATCGCCGTGTCTGCACAGGGTATGCCAGGCTCCCCTGTTTCTATATCAGCCACATCACTCCTCCTGCATGCCACGGGTCAAGGGAACCATTGTGGCTTTATTCTCCACAGGGACCTGTGGCTATTTTTATATTTCTCCTCTCTAGCCTGTGTGCAAACATCAGGCTTATGTCTTCTTGATCAGGGGGCCTGGGATGAAACAGGAATGGAAAGCTGTGTGCAGTATTATAAGGAGGCCAAGGAATCTCAGCACTTCTCTAAACATATCGGGACTTCTTCAGCATTGAGCCAAAACGTTACTTATTCCCTACAGGTCTAAAATGCTACATTTCCTGTTCACTCAGTCTTTTTTCTTTTTTTTTAAATGGGCTTTTAGTATCAAGGATTCTGAAGACTGGTCACAGTACTCGAAAGTTACCATACCTGGATTTGTTTAGCAGACTGATGCTCTGCTTAAACTGCAGCTTAACCAGAACAAGAGTGGAAATCTGTTATGTAAAAAGGGGCCAATACTTGCTAACTTGTTGACTCAATGTCAACAGTAAATTCAAGTAACCTAGGTTTAAACTCATCTGAAAAATAAGCAACATATCTCTCAGGTGAGGTAATTACTTAATTAGTGACAGTAAAGTAACAAGCATCTCATCAATCACAGCCTTATCGAGGCAGTCAGCGAGGCGTTATCATGTGTATCTGCCCAACAGGTCTTGGTGAGCTGAGAGGTATATTTATGACAAAAGATAACTGCTAGTAACCAGAGCCATTTCACATTCAACATACAAGAGAGTAAAACCTGAACAAATGTTTTAGAATCTTCTCAGTTATTTTGTGGCAGCTAAACCAAACTTTTTTTAAGACCAGCAAGCCTTGAAGACAAAGCTATGCTCCTGTCTGCTGCAAGATATCTGCCTTTTCACTTACAAGATATTGCAAGATGAATGCATGTGAGTTATCTTCAGCCTGTATCTGGTGACTGAGAAACGACTTTTAAGCAGCCAGTGAAGAATGGGAGTTACAAAACCTCTTCCTTAAGATCTAAAATACACTGGAACTCTAACCAAGGGAACAGTGCTTTATAAAATCTGCACCCTCTGGGGGCTCATAAAGAAAACCTGCTGGGCCATAAATACCAGGGAGGTAATAAGGCCACAAAAAAATGTTGGTTCAGCTATCTAATGTGTCATCATCTTTTGTACATGGTGTAGGAAATGCAGGGCATTTGACCAACGTCAAAGGCAGCCCATCAGGTTCAGTCACAGCACAGGACTATTAAACTGCTTGTCCAAATCCTACGCCCAGCTCGGTGGATGCAAACCCAACAGGCTAAAAATCACAAAGCTTGTGCAGGGGTCACTGTGCCTCCTGAGGATGTCACAGTCAGCCACCTGCACTGCCACTGGTCTGGCATGCTGAGAAAAGGGCAAACCTCCATCACCACTGAGGACAACACACAGGCCAGGCTGAAGGAGGTGATCCAGTCTCCACCATCCTCCCTCTGCCTTGTTTTCATAGCAAAACATTGCTGGCTGGAAAGGACTGGGTAGGGTTGCTAGAAACGTGGTCTGTTTTAGCAAGAGGGAAGAACAGGCTCAGAATTAGTTAAATTACATACACTTCTGCACTATTCTCACATTTTACTGTGATAGTCTCAATTACAGATGACAGTTTCTATTAACAGAAAAAAAAATGAACAGAATGAGGGAAAAAAGAGTTTCTGGATCTGGCAGGTGTCAGGAAGAAATCCCAGTGCCGTGTTAGTCGCCTCCTCACTCTTGCTCAGGAAGGCTTGACCTGCAGGGAGGGGGAAATCTTGCTATGTCATTAATCACTGTATTTTTCAGATATCTTGTTTTCAGAGAAAAACAATTAATCTAGGGGCCTCTGAAATGCAGGAGCAGTGCATTTGTATGACTACAAGTATGACATAGTTCGACAAAAAAGACTCCCCCCCCACAAGAGCCTCAGGGAATTCAGCTTCCTCTCAGTACCACATACAATCTACATAAAGCTACTTTTTGCCACAGGCACTTGGTGCTGTGTCACTGAGCACTCTGGAGTAACACTTCTTGGTTACACTTCTTCTTGGCAACCAAACAGCCGCTCAGGGGCTTACTCATAAAGCAAGCCCCAAATGGGGGGGAAGCGTGCAGGAAAATTGCCCAGGACTGTCTTCCCCAAAGCTTCACAACAGCTGAAGAGCAAAGGCCAGACCCTTTTCTATTTCCTAACTTTCCAGGCTGAGCAGTTTCAGTGATGGCTGTGGTGTGTGCTGAAGAGCTGGGTCGCTGGCCCTCCAGCCCAGGAGGCTGCTGAAGACACGGACCACATTTGTCATGATGCAGGCTCCAGGGGATGAGATCTAATTTCCAGATGAGAGGACCTTTCTGATGAGTGTCTTAAGTCAGCATGTAGGAATATAGGTGTATTTGTCCACTTAAATAGAGCTTTGGAATAGATTTAATCTAAAATGTGAAGCAAAGATGCCTTGCAACAGCTAGCAAGGCAGGTGACTACGGTATAGACTGGCAGGTGGAGGGGAGAAGAGGATGCACATGCAGGGGCTGAGGCAGGGAAGCTACCTAAGCTTACTGCAGCTGAATACACAAGCAGGATTTGATTGCACGTTTGTGAGAAGGTTCCCCCATTCCCTCTATCCTTTGGTAACAGGTTTTCTGAGAGTGGAGGAGAGGAAAGGGAGGCAAACACCATCAGCACCTCTGCCCACCCAACTTCCTAAACAAGGAACTGGTCTGTGCTCTGTACTGAGGTGGAAAGAAGCACTCAGGATGCAGTCAGCACTCCCATCCAGATTCCATAGCACAAGGACAGTGCTTGAGAGCAGAGAGCAGTTTGCAGCTCTGCACACACCGACAAGAGGAAATTTGGAACGGGCTGAACCTGTTCCATCTTCTGGAGCCAGGTCCTCAGGAGACAGCTTTGCTGGCAGCATCTACACTGCCACTTTCCTTCACATAGCAGTCACTATTTGATGTTGCCTTTTCCCGCTCACGCCCTAGTTTAGATGGCATGGTTAAAAGCAACAAAACAGAACAACAGCAAAAAGAAGAGAGAAACTCATCTGCACACCTTACAGCTGATACTCCTTCAGCCTGAGACTAAACTCTCCTGTGCTGATAGAGACCACGTGCCCTGGGAACAAGGGAGCTGCTCCAAGACCAGTATTGCAAAGGAGAAGTCCCAGTATGCACAGTGTCCTCCCTTTTCTGCAACAGCTTCTCCTAGGGCAACAGGACACACAGTGTAAGAAGGCAGCAAAGACTGGGGCCAAGACCTAAGAGGCATTTCCAGCAAAGCAGGCCTTCTTGGGAGAGTCAGGCAAACCATCAGCACCATCACATGCCATCGGCATCATGTCCTCAGTTACTAATAAATCACACTAGTTCAGATTAAACTTTAAAATTAAAGCATGCCAATCTGCCATTTCCAGCAGTGCCCAGTGCTGGGTATTTTGGATCCTCCCTCCCATGCACCCTGCCCGACAGGATCTTATTCTGTCTTCATGTGACACGTTGACAGCTCTAGCCTTATACACTGGGGCTTATTTCTGAAATGAAATCAATTTCATTTGCCATTTTCAAAAAAATAAGCTTACTTGATATTTTATAATCATTTTAATTAAGAGAATTAAAGGATTACTCTTTGCTACTAACTATTCAAGGAGTATTTCTAATATAAAAAAAAAGATGTAAATCTCTCCTACTACAACTGTGCCTGGCTGCAACCATAGCACTGCAGATACAAGGCTTTCAGCACTGCAAAGCTGTGCCCACTGCACAACCACACCAGGTCATACTGTTTCAGAACATGATTAATATCCCAGAATAACAGCTCCTATTGCTCTGGCCAACTGTCAGATAATATGCTAGAAAGACAGCACAGATTTAATTCAGAAAGCAATTGAATCCTCTGTGAGACAGCTTAGGCAAGAGCTGAACCCAGTGATCAGCCATGAAGATCCACCCTCACTTTCTCCAGCCTCATCCACTGTGAAAGTGCAATGAAATGAAATAATCTTTTTTATGATGGTCCATCAACAGGGATGTACAGCTGGAAAGAAAAGAGAAGACAGTAAAACAACAGAAAAAAAATGAATACAAAGAAGAGGACTTGGAAGAGACAGGAGGAAACAAACCATCTTCCTAATCTTCAAGGATGTTTTTAAGGTTTTATGTTTATGTTTTAAATTTTATGTTTCCTGCACCAACACCTTTCCAGACCGAGGGATAACAATATGGTTTTAGCTAGAAAAAGAGGCTCATCTAGTGGCACTAAAAGTCTCCTACAATACCCAGAGGACTGAAGGAAAGGTAAAGTTCACGGTTAGAGGACAGGCAGGATGGCAGAGACAGCACAGAGCATGCCAGCAGCTCCCTGGGAGCATCACAGGGGGAAACATCTAATTCCAGAGACGTCTCAGCTTCTGACATTTGGATTGGCCAATTGACTTCAGCAACCAAATTCCCTAAAACATACTGGATAACACTTCTGGCTTCCCCGGCAATGTTCTACACCGTATTATGAGATTACTTTTCTTTTTAAATCCGTGGATCAGAGCACTCCTAAGCCCACCTGGGGCAAGGATGGAAAGCACGAGGCTGGAGGCAAATATCAGCCCAGTTTTGTAACTAAACCAAAGCTGAACTCAAATTTAAACAAGTCAGTGCCATTATGGGAAGATGTTCTCCTGGTACCTTTGCTCTTCTCGCTTCTCCCGGCAAAGCCAGGCAGTGAGACCCCCTTGTGCATAACATTCAGGCAAAGGTGAATTTTAAGTTAGTCTAACAAGCCTTTGAGAACAGTCTCACAGTCTCACAATCCGTGGGACCCGAGCACCTATTTGAATAGTTCATTGCACAGGGATGGGGTTTTATTCGTCCCAAACAAAAAGAAATAACTGCTGCAGCTTATGCACAGAAACATTTGAGTTCTAACGGTGCATAAGTTGTAACTTTTAGACCTCCTGTAACTTACGCATGGAAAACATTGATCATACATGTGGATAGAATCCAAATAACATTGGAATTTTTTTGCATAACTTCTGCACCATATTAATAGACTTGATCTCAGATACTTCCCCCAAAAAAGCTCATTAAAGGGCTTCTAGTATTGTTCTCTGCTAAATAATCTGTTTTATCACTCCCTCTCTTCTTGTCTATTATTATCAGTCACCTACCCTGACTTTCCAACTACCTACACAAGAGTGGTGAAGAGAAACTTAGGAAAAAAATGGATTCTTCCTCTTTTCCACACTGACATTCATAACCTCATTAACCATACACAGAATGCAGTTTGTGTTCAGCTGCACCGTGACCAAGACATGAAAAAGGTGAACTCAGGCATTACAGCTGCAGGAAAAACAGCAATCCTATGGTAAAGAAGCCAGATGCAGTCAGAACCTCACGCCACTGCTAGAGCATCACACCACTGCTGGGGGCACAAGCACTGTTCTGCTGTACACAGGAATAACAAATCCACACAAATATGAGTGGCTGCTCTTTGTGACAGTCTGCACCAAGGAACCAGGCAGGAAGGTAATGGGCAGGATGCAAACTAAAAGTCTTTGCAGTATTGTTCTCTGCAAGAATCATAATTTTGACAGAAAAGTGACTCAGGCGTGTATTTCAAATCCTGCAGGCAGTGCCACATTTTAATGGGGGAAAAGTGAAAGTGAAGATAAATTTTTAGCAGAAATAGAATTGTCAATGCTAAAAAATCCAGCTGAGTCATAGATAAATGCACAGTTTCCTCCAACAAGCAAGTTTATAGCAGCAGGAACAGAACTCAGCCTCACCCTGCACCCCCAATCCGGGGCTGCTCCCACAGCACAGCTCCCCCCGCTGGGCAGGAAAAACCCAGCTTGTTAATCAGTGAGGGGAACTTACCTAAAGAGCTGCATTTTTGTGTACAGAGAACAGATACAACTTGTCCCTTATCTTTGGTTGATAATTAAGTATCTCACTGGATTACGTTGGAAAATCTACAGCACACTCAGGACAACAGAAAAGCCTCACTACAATGGATAAGAAAACCAAACGTTTCTACTTTTGCAGACATTTTACCCTAATGACATTTTAAAAAGAACCTATTAGTCTCTCCAGATTTTCCAGTGAATGAGTCAAATGTGCATGACATATGGTAAAGACACAGAACAGAGCTGGGTCACCAAGTTTGAGCTCCAGTCACCCATGCAGGCGCAGACATGTTCCCTGGGGCTGCCTGCAGCCCCAGCCTGCCTCAGAGGATGCCTGCTGGACAAGTTTGGGGTTCACTTGCTCAGGAGCACAAGAGTGGCTGCACACAGCAAGGCCAGAGCTCCCTTTACCTTTTCAGCGGCAAAGAGCTGATGCCCAAGGGAGACAGTAAGCATCAGGAAAGCATCACAGCCTTCCCTCCCAGCCTCCCAGGCAAAAGGCAGTGTACCTGCACTTCGTGATCCTGTATTTAGGATGATGTATTTAATAATCCCTGTAGTCAGACTGAAGCTCAACTCTAGGAGCTCCAAAAATCAGGAACAGAAATAGCTGGGGCTTAGCCTCAGCTCCCTTGCAAAGAGCAGCCCACCTGCACCAGGAGCTGATGGGAGGAGGGCACCTTTGCAGCAGGTGCCATTCAGATGCTGACAAAAGCAGTGTAATATTGTATAGTTGCTGGTTATTTTTCATAAGAGAAAGTAAACAGCATCCTCGTGATACAACTCCTTCCAAATACAAGTGGACAGTGGGTGCACAAGCTCTGGCTTTTAACAACTCTGGAGCATTAAATCTCAGCTTTCATTTAAGGCCAGCTCTTGGGGTTTTTTTGGTCCAAATCTCCTTTTCTTGCTATATATACACATATATTGCAAGCATGACTAAATTGCCTTGGATCTCAGCTCAACTGTTGCTTCAGGAATGAATTTACATTTGCAAAGGATAACTGGAAATAGACCAGAGCCTGATATGAACATCTCTGACTGTAGTGTTCAATGTCCCGTGCTCCTCAAGCTAATCCTCTTACTGTGATTAGCAGAAGAACAGAAGGGTTGTAAGGAGGGACTTAAATGGGCTTTGGCCTCAACCTGGGTTCATAGCCCAGACCGGCTCCTGTGCTTCTTGCGTGAGTGGCCCAAACTGAATTTCAAAATCCCCTCTAATTAAATACATTCAAGGGATTGCTAGGAAGGAGAGAAGGAAAATAAAGCACGCCAGGGAGAAAAGGAAGTTTCTATGGTGCACGCTTACGGTGAAAGGAGGGAAATTTTTGGTGGTGATGGTGTGGGTGATGTGCTCACTGGAAGAATGTGGCAGTGGGTCTGTGCACACCGAAGAACACGCCGGGGAAGAAAACCACTGCTTCCTTCAGTGTCCAGGGTAAAATCACAGCTCCCAAGAGAAGGTGACACTTCTATCTCATCTGGATTTTAAGCCTGCTTGAAGCACAGTATGTCTGTGAGAGGGGAGAGTTACTGTGAATACCTTAAAAGCTTCTGTTCACAGCATGCTGAAGACCAGTTCCAGTGCCATTGCTTCCCAGTTCCTTCTGGGTAAATACCTATTACTCACTCGTCACTAGTAAGACAAGACTAGAAGGCTTTGTCCTCAGAAATCTGCACTGCACGAGTTAGCTCTTCTGTTTCAGAATAAATACACTGACCACACGCACCATTCTTGGTAGCCAACAGTGATAATCAACAGCTACATTTCCCTGCTGGCCTCTCTCTGTTTCCTCCTTCAAATTTATCTGCACCTTCTACCAAAAAGCCTGATCAGTCCTGACTGCACGCTTTTATCACCTGGATAACTGCATTCTGAAGAACTGATTCAAAACTATGCCACCCTAAGCTTCAGGACTTCCTCCTAAAGCTAGACAAGTTATATTGAAAGGCAGAATGCTTTGTTTGGTCCACCAAAGACATTAAAATTATGATGGAGAGATAAATTAACTTTAAGCAGCAACTTCAGCAGCTTGGGAAAGCCCATATTGTTGCACTTTGATAGCACTACACGGGGGGGGACACAACAAATAAAACCCAGGAGAGGAATAAAGTATAAATGCAGATTTACTGTCAGAAAATCGAGTGTCCTGCAAGACAGGCAAAGCAGTCTGCGTGGAGCCAGCCTCTCCTGAAGTGGCCATCCGATTAACATCCCCTGCTAAGCCCCTCTGCCCAGCTGCCTCACACAGCCCCACAGAGCTCTCCCAGCCTTTGGCAGCACCCTTAAGCAGCCAGGCACATTCCCTGTGTTTTGGTAGGATTTTGGGTTACAGCTCTGCAAAATGTCCTGCAAGATCACCCATAGAAAAAAAACATTAAGGATCTGGCTTTGATACTTCAGGAGTCCCAGCAGAAGATGTTTGAACAGGATTTTCAAGTCAGAAAAGTTTAATTTCAGGAAGTATGCTTTAAAGGATTCCCAGCAAGCTCTGTAAGACAGGAGTGAATCTAGAGAAGCTTCCACAATTAACCAAGAACAGATCAATCAGCTACCATCAGTATCTGTGTCATCAGTGCCTGCAGGGGCTATAAGGAACTACCCCATCCTGCAAAACACAGCTGTTTGTGTTCACAGACAGCAAAACCACACAGCATGGAGGAGGAGGATGCTGGTGGTGCACGACATGGTGAGATTTCAAAATAAACTGGACTTTCCAACACAGATGAGCACTATCTCTGGAACAGCAGCAGCTAAGTATGAGTGGAAGTCTTTTGCCACATATTTTGTCTCTCTAAGGACTCATGGATCAGTGCAGGAGTTTGAACTGACATTTACCTGAACAGCAAGGAATGGGATGTTTGACACAGTGCCTCAGTTTGTCAGAGTAACATGACCATAACATAACACAGCACCAGCAGAATAAAAGGAATCAAACACATTCCACAGCAAGCTTATAAAAACAATTTTTTTTTCCCAAGCAAGGTAACATACCTGGCTAATCGTCCGTGTAGTAGACTCCAAGGGACAAATTGCAATTGAAAAAATACTTTTGACATTGGTTTTGAGCTGATCTGTTGTCATTTTACACTTGAAAGACCCGCACTCCTCTGGGAGCATCTTTGTTTTCATAACAACTGTTGAAGCCTTGCCCTGTTCTTGACCTCAGCATTCAACCATATCAGATACATCCAAGTGTTGACTAATGTCCTTCCCTTCTGCAAATACAGATACTGGAAGAATTCAGTCTCATCATCTTAAAGGCTTATGAAATGCCAATTTTTCACAGACACAAGAATAAACAAAACACAACAGATATGAATTGATGGCGTTTGCAGACCTGGGGCACTTGGGGTTAGCCAGGGCTCCAGAGACCCTTTTCCATGTGAGCGGGCTCCACTGGTTGGGATGTCCCTGAGATGGGCAGTGCTCCATGCCTGCTGGAAGTCCTGCACTTGCTGCTAGCCAGGAGCACAAAGCCAAAGGCAATGGGCTTTCACGGTGCTGGAAAAATAAACCTGCTGCCACCTCTGGTTCAACTTCTCTAGAAAGAGCTGGTTATGGATATAGTGAAACAAAGAAGTGCTGGTTAACTTGCTGAACGTGACTGCATGAGGCTGTGGTTTTAGCCCAGTGGTAGGACTTCTGAAGTGGGCTGACTGACCCTACCTACTTGGGTATGGCAATAACAAAAAGCATCAGCCTTTGCAAAGCACAGCACAAAATGAATTTTTTTTTTCTCTTCTTGCAGAAACACCCCCTAAAATCAGTGATGAGCAAGCTTCTCCAGAGCCCATCAGCCTGCCACAGGCACATGCACTGCTGCTCACCAGCCACCTGCACCCATAGCACCCACCACGTGCCATTGTGTCGACAGCCAGGATTGCTCCTCTGCCCTGATGCATTTCTGAAGTGGGCAAAGCCTCTCTGTTTTCAGCCATGAACATCATTTCTCAGACTTCCATTAGTAGTGACATTTACACAAATTATGAATTGGAGAGAGGAAAGTTTTTCTTTTTATGATAATGCAGATCATGAGAGATGTGATTTTTCTTTAAGATACCATCTAATTCTGAAAGCTGCCATGAGAGCACAAAGCACATCTGGTAGCTCAGAGCTGCGACGTTCAATCTTCCTCACTGGGTGCACATCTTCAGGCGCAGAAGAGACTGTCAGTTTTGCACCCCAGCACTGCAGACAAGGCACCTGGCGTGTGCTTGAGACACACCAACAAAGGCATTCCCGCGGAGCGCGTGGAAAGAACTAAGAGAAAAGTGATAACAGGAGGCACCAGAGCTGCATTTCTTACAGCACCTCACACACCGTTCTCTTCACGGCCATTTACGATGGTTTCCTATTGTCACTTCTACCCCCAAGAAATGCTGGAGTCTTTCTGGTTCCAGAGAAACCCCACGTGCAGGCTTTAAGCATAAAACTCTACAGAGGCCTTGGAACTTTTATAAAGGTCTACAAATGTACTGACAAAAGAGACGTATATTTTGTTTCTATTTCCCTCTTCATCTCCTTCTAAAAGTGATCCCGCCACAGCATTTGTTAATGGAAATGTGTTAGTGAGCTCTGCCCATGAAGAGGGAGGACTGTCACCACAATGCTGAGATCATGCATCAAGGTCTGTCGATCGCTGGGGGCTACATCGTGCACTTCCACATAAAAAGCAGACAACAAAACACCAGACAGCACAACAGTGGCATCTTCCAAGTTGACTTAAGTCTTAAGTGATTGTCTTTCCTACTGCAAATTCTTCACTAGTATGTTAACTCTGGATAATGGAAGATCAGCTGAAATTCTGGTTCCCCTCTAAGAGCTTGCCCTCGTCTCTCATTGCTGGCTGTGATATTTACTGCTCCAAACACAATTGTTACATCCTCTAGTATTGCAACGCTGCACATGAGCCAAGTAGGTTTAGAATATTTTCTCAGGCTACTTCTGTTTAAGAAGCTTTAAAATTTCTTCTTCAGCAAAGCAGGAGCTGAAGTTTCCTCTCCCACAGCTCCCTGCCAGGCTGTCACAAACCACCACACAGTCTCTGGAGAATTCAGACCCCTGAGGATGTGCCACCAACCAACACAAAATGTTCACCCTGAGCACAGAAGGACGCACATGAACACTCCTGCAGATCAGTCACAGTGTCTTGATTCAAGGAAGAAAACATTGTTCCCAAAGTCAGGGTTCTTGNCATGAACACTCCTGCAGATCAGTCCCAGTGTCTTGATTCAAGTCAGGGTTCTCATCTAATTGATATTACGATACTTGATTATGAAAGAAGGATAAAGTAATGAACAGTTTGGGGACAAACTAAATGTGTAGCATTGATACAAAAATCCTCATGA
Source organism: Chloroceryle aenea (assembly GCA_013399075.1). Classification (NCBI taxonomy): domain Eukaryota; kingdom Metazoa; phylum Chordata; class Aves; order Coraciiformes; family Cerylidae; genus Chloroceryle; species Chloroceryle aenea. The sequence continues at coordinate 397,720 of VWZY01003968.1, read as the reverse complement.
GTTTACCTGTTACATGAAGGCTTTATTCTGCCTTCACTTGAAGGTTGGCCAGTTTGAGCCCTCCTTTTGTCCCATAGAACAATTTCCCCCAGGTGCTTTGTCCCATGACTACAGCCATAAAGGAGCAAACACCTACCAACAGAAGATGGCAGAGGAGAGAAGGGTGGTAGTGGTTAAGGGACTCTCTCCTCAGTGTGCTGCCTCCCTTTAAGAGCAGACTGGGTCATCACTATCAACAGAGGTTCTATAACAGAGATGCCTCTGTTGCAGATGGAGAGAGGAGCTGCTCTCAGGGCATGGAAAGCTGCAGCAAACCCGGAAAGGTCAGAAGTGTGTGTGCTTCAGGATTTCACAGCTGCTGCTTCAAAGAAGAGAAGTAAAAAGAAATGACTGTTTCTGTAAGAAAGCTCTCTTGGATGAAGTTTGGAGGACAGCCCCTGTCTGCTTATTGATGACAGAATGTCCCAGAAAGATCAAGGCAGGGGAGTTTAAAAACATTCAAAAACGAGATCTAAGAGCAAAACTCTCCAACACCATGACCCAAATACACACTCAGAGATTTTCAACACGGGATAAAAGAGGCAAAGCAGAAATAGCAGCTTCAAAACAAAGCCGTGAACAATGCTGATATCCAGAATAGAACAAAGACACAGATCAATAGAAACAGTTGAAACATCCTGTCAGTATGTTCCCCAAAATATCCTTCCAAATGCTAGTGGATAAAACCTACAGTAAATCACAACGTGGCAATCTGTGAACCCAATCCGGCTGCACTGAACCCTCCAGGGAGATAAAAAAAATAGAAGTATGGAAATGAAACAGAGAGGGTATGGGGGGGAAACTGTGAACATATTGGCCTCGGGAAGAGCTGTGAGGAAGGAGGAAAGCAACTGTGGCTTTTACTGCCTCCACAGCTGGCATTTTGTTGTGGTTTGTTAGTGTGGGTTTGGGTTTTAAAAAAAAACAATACTTGCATCAATGAGTAGGTTTAATCTGCAGGTGACCCATTCCTCCTGCTGCAAAACTTTCTGCTGCTCCTGCAGAAAGTCCTTCTGCATACAAGCTATCCACGGTCCACTGGCACCTGGAAACCTTGCAAAATCATGCAGTCCACCCCTGCCTTGTGCAGATTTTCCGAACACATTATATATATTTGCCCATATATCTGATGTCACTGGTTTCCTGGATCCGTGGGCTGACTGAATTATGCACACTCTCCTGAACTGTGCCTTCCCAGAGCTTGGATTCAGCTACATCTGTGATACCAGGGCTCACACAAGCTTTCGTGAGCACCATTTGGAACTTCAGTGGTCAAATCTGGATGGTTTTGAGAGTTAATTTTCTGTCTATCTGGTCTCCATCTGCTGGCAATGCTATGAAGGAAAGAGGTGGCCCATCGTGAGAACAGCTCTTCAGTCTTAAACCAGCCCAAACCTATCCTCCATTTGCACCTTTCTATCACATTAATGACTCTTCTCTCCAAGCTTCCACTTCCACCAGGGTATGATGGGAAGCACTATGCCAAACCTCCACTTGCCACCTCCATCTCCAGAGAGCACCAGACAAGGAGGCTTCTGAATACCCCATCTCATGCTGCTCTTTTCATTCCTGACACTGGTTATTTTCAGTAACTGCTCATCTGGAAGTTGCTGGGAGAAAGTCAACTTCACACAGTGTTCTAGTCCCCCCCGATCAGTGCTGGGCACCACCAGCAACTGCCATGGCACAGAGCAGAGCCCCTTGGCAACACAGTTCCCTGCACACAGACCATGGCCTCCTACAGGAAAGCATCAATCCCAGAAAGAGAGCGCTATACGGTGGCTCTTACGCCCTCATGAGCAACACTTTGAAGTCAGTGAACTGGGATGGCGAACGCTTCCTGAAGAGTGTGAGGGGAAAATACTCTGCTAGTTCCTGGGCAGCATCCCCAGGAGTGAGGTGCTGCACGGCCCCCAGACAAAGCTGGGGGAGCAGCAGGACTGCTGGGGGGCAGCAGCCCACCTGGCAAAACCTGCACTGGCACTGAAAACCGAGACCATCAAAAAGGGCAGGTTTGGCTCCGCTCTGGAAGACAAGCATTTCTGCACACCCAGTGGCAGAGGCATGGTCATCAGGTGGCACGTTGCTCAGGGGGAAAAAAAATTAAATAGAAATTGGTAGTAACTGCCCAGAAACCAGCCGAGAGCAGAGGGTGAAAGAGTGGCATTATCTTACTCTAGGAACTAGTCAATCTGACTCCAGAAGTCCTAAGTGTTTCTAGGGTCTTCAAAATATCCCCAGTTTTTGTTTAAATTGCTGCCTATCCTCTGCTTTCAGCTGGCAACATTCAGCGTGACAAGGGAACTAATTATCACAGCACTGAAACAGGAGGAAGGCAAAGATGTGCCTGAGATAAGGCTGGCCTTTCAGCAAGGCCAGCAAGTCAGATGTGGAAATGCCACATGCAACCATTATGAGCCTTTTGATATCGTACCTGTTTCTTTTTCATATATATACTGGGCTCGTCGGAGAGGAAAAAGAGCTTCCCTTCAGTTAGGAGAAACTGAACTTTGTTGAGCAGTCTACTCATTGTACGGGGGCTCCCTCAGCTTGAGTTTCTAAGTCAGTGTTTGAACTTGCTCTTCATTACACGAGCTACGTGCAGGCTTCTGCAGTGGTTCTCCCGGAGAGAAACCCCATGCAGCAAGGCTAAGGAAAGACCACAATCACAGGGCCAAATGCTGAGAATCACAAGGAATGCCGGATAAACCCCACTAGAAGAAAGTCTGTGTGCTGCACACAAGCACTTTCATCTGCAAGGCGCTTGCCTGGGCATTTAGAAAGCACCTGGCATCTCCCCTCTTTGCCATGGGTTTCTACCATGATGTATTTTACAGACTCCAGGAGCTAAAACCTCTGTTTAATCCCCTTCATCTGATTGAACTGATGATGAGTTGTTTTTTTCAAATAACAATTGCAATTGTATTTATGGGGGTAGCACCTGCTCCACTGGCCCTGTGAAGCTGCAGTGCGGGTTCAGAGGAGCAGTTACTGGCTTTTGCACTGTGCTTGGCTCTTCACGGTGCTGACCCACATGTCCACAAAGACAGGTGTGTGCCTAACACCCATTTGCCTCCAGAGAAATAGAGGGGGGGGACAAGCAAAAATAACCCAGTGACTTCTGTGTGTCATGCAGTAACAAGAGACAGACCTAAAGAATTCTAAATGTCTTCACTCAACAACAAAAATAATCAGTTACGCTTTCCTTGCTGCCAGCCAATGTTGGAGGAACCCTGGCCCAAAGCACTCTGCCCCAGAGCAGCTACCTCAAAAGCAGCAGTGTTCTGTGGCCACTGGTGAGGAGGAATAACATGAACACCTCTTGGTTTCACAGGTCTGTAAATGAGACAAGCAGCAGTAACCCTGCTTTACAAGCAGCAGTGTTTCTTGCCCAAGTTTGCAAGTGCCCCTTGAGGATGAAGCAAGTTACGTCAGTTAAGGTGACCAGCAGAGCTCCTACAGCCCCCCCTAGACTCGAGTGCAACTTTCATGAAGTTCTGCAAGAGCTTGGTGTTCCTGCCCAAGCCCCAGCAGTCACACAGTAGTCACGGGAGACTCTCAGCCCGTGTGGACTTGGAGTGAGCCTGCAGGTCAGAAAAGCATCCCTCACCTTTTGTCCCATAGAACAATCAGGTGGCACGTTGCTCAGGGGGACGGCGCACACCGATGCTCAGAGGTGCTCCAAGCACCGCCCGTTTCCTTCCTCCCTGGCAGAAAGTTTCCCCAAACCCTTTTTTCTGTCCTTGCTCACTGAGACTAAAGATGATGCAGTGAACGCACTCTGGACGCAGACAACAGCAGCTGGGGCTTTGGATACAAAAGCGTGAGCTCCTTCTCCTGTCACGGGCCTGGGGACAAGCAGGGGCTGGGGCAACAGGCTTGGTGTGTGAGAACAACTCTGCACCATCCTTCAGAAAGGGAAGCCCGTGAGTAAATGCAGCAATTCACTCCTCAGCCTCCTGGCACTGAAATACATATATGTAGTACACAGGCACTGCTTCACAGAGCTTGGCTTTATTAAGACCAACCTCAAACCCTGGAAACAGGTCACCAAAAAAACAACCTGGGCACTGAAATACAGCATTTCTCCCCCCTGGATGCAGTACAAAAGCCAAGCAGGGCAGCACACTTCCTGGGTGCAAGGCTCACCAAAAGTAATCACCGACTTCTCTGTCACCGTAGGGAGGACTGGAAACAGAGAAAGACATCCAAAGCGATAGGTCGGGTTAAATCAAAAGGGATAGCACTGGAAGAAAGCATCCAAGAGGAGTGCTGGGGAAATTTCTGGATGGTTTACTGTAGGGCTAGGAGATCAGAACTGCTGCAAACTTGGACTGCATGGGACAGATCTGATCGCTCCCTCCAGCACTACTCAGCGCTGCTGTTTCTGAGGACGTTGCCTCAGACGGAAAGAATCCTTCATGGGGGAGACTCTACCCATAAAACACGTCTCCTTGTACAACTTGTAAACACAGACCCTTTTTTTTAAGGGAGACACCGTTCCGATTGCCACCTCTGCGTGCATCTGTCCACATTTTCTGCCGAGGCAACACGAACGTACTGAAAATAAGCAGCACTCTCTAGATGCAGATCTAAACCGTGCAGACCATGCACCCGGGCAGCGTGGGTGACACCGAATACGTGTTTGAGCACTGAAAGCCACTTCCAAAGGTTATTTCTCCAGAACACTGTAGTGGATAACAGTAGTGACTCAGGGAGATGCTAACACTGCTTAGCATCTGGCTCCATTTCAGCTGTAATTATGCTCAGAGGTTAACTATTTATCTGTGTAAAACAGAACAAAATAAAAACCAAACAGACAAAACACAATCAGCCAAGACAACTATGAAGTTTGTACCTATTTTTCTTTTTCATCCGTGCTTGAAGAGCCTGTCAGCCGCAGGCATGAATCACACAAAAGCAAAACTAATAGTGCCACAGTTTTCCCATCCCCGGAAGAGGAAAACCACACGTAAACAGATTCAATTGTACCAAGATGTGAACACGGTGAGATAATTTCACCTGTCTCAGCGAGACCCCTAACTCAGCCCCTCAGCTCTGCTGTACCTGGGCTGTACACAGGATTCCTCACAGCTTTTGCTGGAAAATATCACTCTTTAGCCACATCCTGGTTCCCTGGCCCCTTCCTCACCCAAGCTGGAGTTTATGTTTGCAGTAAACGCCTAGGTGCCAGTTTTGAACAGCACTTACCAGAGATCACCTTGAAGAAGTCTGGGGGACTGCTCAGACAATCACTGCACCCCAGTTGCCCTGCTCCGAGAAGAGAGCCTGGGAAACCTCGGTGCCGTGCTGCTCGGGGCCGGGAGCAGCCCCCAGTCCTGCCACAGCAGCGTGAATCCGCCCCCCGGCTTCCAGACAAACGCCTGCTAACACCACCAGACTCTGCTGCTTGAGTCACCCACGAACACCGCGGTGCCTCCAGTGTCTTTCCGGCGGTAAAAGCAGCGTCAGCGAAGGTTTAGCTTTCCTAGGAGAGCCACCGCTTCTATAAACAGCTTGACAGTGTCAGGAAGGAAAAAAGAAAACACCAAACCGGGAGAGGCAATACCTGTTGTAACTCCATCTACTGTAAGACATGGTCCTGTTGCTGCCGACTCC
>VWZY01003968.1:353692-391995 GCA_013399075.1 Chloroceryle aenea | reverse complement strand
GGTCGCGGCCCTCCCCCCGCCGGCCCGCTCAGCCCCCCACGCAGCAGATCGCCCTGCGGGCTGCCCGCTCGCAGTGCCACGGAACCGCTTTGCGCGGCCCAGGGCAGGCGCTGGCCTTGCACGGCCTCCGTTTGCCCCAGAGCCAGGGTGTCCGCCTTCATCCGGCCTTGAGGGGAGTCTTCCCAAGCAGGGGCTCACGCGTGGGGCCGAGAGCCGAGGCTCCCACCCGCCACTGGCTGACGGGGACCAGCAGTGCTCAGGGTCGTGGCCGTGCCAAGAAGCTGCAGGTCTCTGGCAGAGGCACTGTCCCCCCCCAGCAGCTGCAGGGGGCACAAGGGCTGCTGTGCCCCTCCTGCCCCGGCCCTGGCGGCACACACCGGGGGGGACTCCGACTATGCTGCTTCAGAGCATTTTCTGATCAGTTCCAACAACCTCCCTGCCAGAGGACGGAGTCGTTCACACTGAACCACTTTAAGAAAAACAATCATTTTCCTTCATATCCACTTGTGGATTTCCTTTCAGATGCACAGCATCTCCACCTTTTCAAGCCACTTTAGTGAACAGTTCTGCCTTCAAATCACACAGAGGTGATAATACCTGTGCTGTTAAAATGTTTGCTTGCCACCAGTTTCCCAGTGCTACACATCTGTGAAGTCTGTTTGCCAAGATGCACAGCTGGGCCATGACAGGCACACAGAGACAGCAGGATGGTGACCTTCTGGACAGGACACCCATTGTAGCTCCTACTGAAGAGCTTGGTTTGGGCAGCAGATCTCAAAACCAAGCCCTCCTGATGATGCTTGCTGGATGCTCCCAGGAGGAGGATGTCATGCAGGGGCTCAGGTGGAGGCAGACAGAAGTTTGTCTCTCCAGAAGCAGTTTCAGAGCAGCTCAGATCTCACTGTGTACAGCTGTCCTCAGGGCATCGTGTCCCACTCACAGTCCCAAGGCACCGCACTCTGCCCTACGCTTCACTCTGATGTAAGGTGTTACAGCTTCCCAATGACTCGAAACACCTCAGGTGCAGGGGGCTGCTGAAAAGACCTGACCATACATTGCCCAAGAGCGGCACTACAAGAAGCAGTGCCAGTGTAGTTAATGCTGGAGTGGTAATAAAAGTTCAGTTCTTTGTTACAAGTGTTGGGGAGCTGCACCACAGAGCGACCACCCCAGTGCCAGCTGGGGCGGGGGGAAGTTTGGAACTGAGGCCCAAAAAAAGCATCTTCCTTTTCTCGGGTGTTTAGTGTACAGCAAAGGACCTTACTACTCAAATTAACACGATCCAGAACATTGACTTGAGCTGCTGAAATACTACAGAAGTTAAACTGGCAGCAGTGCTGAAGCAGACAGGCTGTTTCTGCATCTTCATGCCAGCACATACCATGCTGCACACAAGTGACAAATACCTGCTGAGTCACTGGATGGTGCCTAACAGGTTTAACAGTGGCAAGTCAAAAACACAACATAGAACAACTCCAGGTAATCTGGAAATACTATGAGGCTTAAGTGTACATTTTGGGCTTTCTCAGTCATTGTTTTTTCCAGAAAGACATCGTGTTTGTGACCAACCATCTGTCCCATCACCTGGTGTCTGTGGCCACACAGTCTGCCCCCTCGTTACAGCCCAGCCCAAGCTCTGGAGAGGGACAGACAGGTCTTATCTGTCCAGACAGAAAGGCCAGAGCAGACTATGGCATTTGCTTTCCCGCTCCAGAAACACCACCAGCCTTGGGCGCATGCAGTGAATGAATGACCAGAAGCTGCCTTCATATCAGAGGTTTGAGAGCAAACTGCCAGTGCTGCTCAGCTCCTTTCCTAGACACCGCCATGAGAAGTTCCTCACTGAGATTAGGAGCCCTTCAGCAGTGCTAATTAATGCTTACGCAAGTGAGGATTTCTCCAAGCCCTCTGGGCTGCTGCCAGGAGGGGACGATGTTCCTTGCCCTGCAGGTCATGCCCTATGACAGGGACCTGCACCAGGGCAGTAGGGCACTAACTGCCCCCTTCTCTGCGGCTTTGACAAAACAATTCCTCACCTCCTCCTCCTCCTGAGGGGCTGCCTGTGGCCAGATATCTTCAGGTGACAAGAAGATGAGAGGAGTGAGGACAGAGGCCTTCAAGCCACAGGCGGAGAAGACTCAGCCTCCTAAGCACCGTCATAAGCGGGGGCTTCTTCAGAACGTCACCGCAGTGTGCTCTGGGACACCTGCTGCCTCCAGCACGCTGCTGGGGACAGCCCCCGTGCCACGGCTGAGACACCTGCAGGAGACTATTGCAACCCAGCCCCTGTGTCGCGAGAGGCACTCGGGATTACTTGAGCAAAACATCTATTGCTCTTCAATAACCAGACAGATTTTAGGACAGCAGCAGGAAACCCTCCAGAAAAAACAGAAACCCTTTAACAGCTGGGCAGACATCTCTGCATCCCCCTGTGGAAGAGACGTGGGCCTTGCTTAGAGTGGATTTATACCTAAGCCCAAACACAACCACCCGCTGGGGTTTAAGCACACCCCTCAGTGAGGTCCACACAGCAGAGCCTCAAAGCTACTCACACCCTTCCAGGCCAGGTTTAGGAATTAAGAGCTCAACCATCTGCTGGCACCTCTTGGTGCTCCTGCAGCTAAAGGCACTTGGCCGGTGGCAATGGGACCGTGTGCAGGAACAGCACCGCAGAGCCTGCCTCCCCACCCGGGCCCTTGCTGCCCTAAGCACGGGATGCCTCTGGAAAACAAAACACTACTACGTACTTCAAAAAAAATTAAACCAGCAAAGCCAGGCTGCAAGGTACATTATGTTCTACCACAGCTGATAAAAACCCAGCGTAAAAGCACCTGGAGGTGCTGTGCTGGTGGAGCGTGGTTGGCCCTAATGAAGAGAAGTGGAAGGAGCAGGGGAGGCTCCACGCCACCTAACATCTGTGCCAGGGACTAACAAGCCAGTGTCTTGAATAATATATTGTTTTACATGGGAGAAGCAGAGAAGGAGGAATGCTGCTGTTTGTTTTTCCACATGCCCTCACATTGCCCTGTCAAAATAAAGCTCATGAAAGTTGGGCTTAACAATTCTGTCTGAAAAGAGGGTATTTACATCCTTAAGAGCATCGGGCATATTTCTGTGTTTTGCTCTGCTCCTGGCATAATAAACACCTTCGTCCCTCCGTCCCTCCGTCTCAAAGCACCCTGCCCAGAAGCCAGCACCACTACTGACATGCCACAGAAATTGAAGCAGCATGGCTTTCCCAACAGCAACCAAGGAGCCACTGTAGACACCCACGCTGCCCCTCATCTCCAGAGTCCTGCTCCATTACCTTGCTCACTGCAGCCCCCCCAGGCCCCCCTGGGCACAGGACCACACCGACCCTCTGCTAATCTCTTGCCTGGAAGTGGTTAGAAAACCTTCATCCTTCCAAGTTTCAAAATTCCTCTCTTTACAGATGCAAAGAGCTGGTGCCGCACTCACCTTTATTCCTTCTGAGGGATGAACCCCCCCCATGTTTACCATACACACTCCAGGTATGCTGTATTTACTTCACAGAAAACAGCCTTGTGCACAGCAGCGTGGGTGCTGGTCTGTGGTTTCTCGCAGGTTCATGCACTGGTGCCACCCCAGTTGCAAAGACAAGCTCTTGGCAGCTCATCAGCTCTTCTGCTCATCACTGTAACACGTAACCAACTCCCCACCCGTACAGAAGTTGCATTTCAAGCTCAGGACTGTGCTGATGGATGGTTTTATCGGCCTTTGCTGAAGCAAAAAGAGTAAAAAATGAAATAGGAAAATTGCTTTGACCATCCAGAATACCCCTGGAGGTACAGAGAAGGAACAAAGCCACCCTGGACACTGCCGTCCCCCCTTTGAGGCTCCCTGCTGTTCGCCTCATGCCGCAGCAGCTCCCACCAGCCTCGAAGCCCCCAGGACCCAGCTCACAGCTCTGCTCTAGGGGGGAGAGCACAGAGAATTCGCCCCCTCTGCGCTCGCTGCAAACAGGCTTTGTGTCTCACAAGGTTTTGTTCCTATTCCTTAAGAGGCCCTAACGGTGCCTGGTTGTGCCTGGCAGGGGGTGCAAAGGCAGCGCTCTGCTCCAGTGGATCTTACTGTTCACTTGGATCTGTTAACAACAGAGAAGAAAACTAAGAGAATGAGAGCACAAAACACAGTGTAAGCGAGGGCCCAGGAGAGATGAGTGGAGAGGCACGTAACTGCAACAGGCAGCTCTGCAGGGAGAAGCTGGGTGGGTAACACACAACCCCAAAGTGCAGCTCAAGTCCAGCGGCTCTGCCAGATGCTTCAGCTCCACACAGGCTTGTGAAGAAATCATCCCAGAGTTTTAGATAACTGTGCATTCTTTCAGCCCTCTGTTCTGTCTAACATACCAAACCAACCCACAGAGAAAACCGAAAAGCTGAACTGGAATAAAGAGTTAGCTCGATTCCAGTCCCCATCTGCTGGAGGAGTTTTATACTGCATTCGTGCCTCTGGACCCGCATTCTCCTCTCTGCCACGCACGTTCTCCTAGCTCTACCAACAGGGATTCAGCTTAAAGAAAAGCAGTAGTATCAGTCAGCTGGCTATTGCGTGAGGATTTGAGTGATTGTTCAAGAGAAAAATAAACAGAAGTCTCAGTTCCTCTGAATCACCAAAAAAACCCAATTGAGAAGTTCAGACTATTAAAGGCATAGGTCATAAAGACAGCTGGAGTAGACAGATAACATCAGCGTGCAACTCACACAGCAGGAACCCACAAGACACAAAAATCAGTAGCAAAATCATTCAGAATTCACCAGGTATTCTCCCTCCCATTTCCCAGCAATGCAACTGGACAAATGGGTATTTGAAAAGCGGGATTAGGGCAGAATAAAGAGTTACAGCACGCGGGTAACAGCTTCAAAACCTTGAGGTGGGAGCCCTTGGAATGACTGAAGCCAGCCTTTGGAACGAGAGGGATGCTCGTGTAAGTAGGAGAGGTAGCAGGTCACGCTGGCAGTGCTGCACACTTGCATTAGGGCACGACTTTGGAAATCAGCTCGAGATACAATGGCTTAGTCTGTGGGGAAAGAGGCAGGACAGAAGGGCTTGCATGTGGAGAGGAGCAGCCAGCGCTTCAGGAATGCACCATTCCTCTGAGGGACACTGCAGGATGGTGCAGTTTACAGTCTGCAGAAGAAATATTAGAGCACACAGGAACTTGCACTGCTTAGAAGTCACAGCAGGTGAGGCCCGAAAGCTGCAGCGGTCAGGAGGGAGATGTTAGAACTTTGTTTCGCTTTCAAAGGTCAGCATCGCATTCAAGAGAATTCCCTGCTCCTCAGGGAGATGCCAGGACTGGTGCCCAGACAAGAGGGACTACATTTTTCCCATGCTAGCAGTAATCCTCATTTAGATGTATTATTTAGCTGAGCATGAAGTGTTTAGACATAACTTTCTGACTGCAAATTGTACGTTATTAATGACATACAACGATTACTTGGTTTTCCTGCTGTATTTGTACTATGTTGTCAGACAACCCTCCTTCATGCATTTAATATTTTATATTGCAGGCATCCTTCCTGCTTTTCACACAAATTTCTTTGGAACCACTATTTATAAATCACTGTTTTTTCCCTAACTACTGACCATCCGGATTTGAGAGTTCATAGAACAAAATACTCTGAAATAGCACTGACACGTGGCCTCGTTTAATTATAGACCAACTGCTTTGTTATGGTTCTTGTGGTTCATTCCTACCCTGTTTGCAAAAATAAGAACTTTAACTCTGTACAAGGGTCTCGGCGAGAGCAGCGCTCAGTGCCCTCCCTGCAGCTGCCTACCCCTAGTGACACCGCGTGGCTGTCGAGAAAATAGTTGCCCGTGCATTTCACATTTGGCAGCCAAGCTTCCTGCAGAGCAGCTCCAGGGCGAGAGCAATCTGGTGGCAGGACCCCTCTCTCCCCGAGAGCCGTGGGGAGGACTTGTGGACACTCCACAGCTTTGGCTGAGCTTTCCCTGGCCGGCAGTCAGCACTTCCCTCCTTTACGCTTCGCTTCACTCCACATCGCTCTTACCACTGTTTATTTTTACCCCACCTTTCATCCCTTGCTTAGAGGTGGATTCCCTATGCAAGTCCTCTGCCCTATAAATAAATCATCACAACGAGGACAACTCTCCTTCTGCTCCTAGCAGATCCTTCTTGGCTTCCCTGTCCAGATCACAGCTTTCTGGAGCGAGGACAAACCTGCATTACGTGGACACAGTGGACAGGAGACTGGTCCAGGAGAGGTCTCAAAACACTACTTTACAGAATCCTTTCCAAAGCATGGAAGCCATTCATATCGCTGCAGTCAAGTTCCTTTTTACACTTGTCATGAGGAAGGTGAGATGCATTGAGGGGAGTTTTTGTACCATACCATTGCTCTGCAGCAGCCCAGCTCAAGGGAAACTGAAGCTTTAATTTCTTGAATTAAAGTGGTCTCTGACACACATTAATTCATGCCTAGGACTAAGAGACAAGGAACTAAAAGGTTTTATCATTGCCTCTGCTTGTATTTTGGGTGTTCATACTTTGCTACTCAGGCTACAACACAGGAAAGCACTGAGGCTTTTTTCTTCCTTCTTCCCTTACCACTCCTTGGTGATTTTTTCCTATTTCCTGCTCTTTGTCATAGAGCCTGAACAAGAGCCTAGAAAGATCAAGAAAACAGCCTAGACAGCCCCAAAGTTTTAAGAACAAAACCTTGTTCCTTTCAACGGTGTGTTCCCGTGGACAGAGAGCTCCATCTGAGAATATCTGAATACTGAGAATGTTCATGCTGCTTTACAACACGTGCCACACAACAGCAGGATTAAGACCTTGAACACACTTCCTATACCACCTAAAACCTGCTTCAGGTCTCCAGTTTCAACCTAGCTTTCCGCCAGAACCAGCCGAGTGCGGCAGAAAAGCCGTCTCCACAAAGCGGCAAGCGCCGCAGTTACCATTCGGGATGCTCTGAGCAAGAGCCCATCTTAGCAACACGAAGCCTCCAGGGGCTGGCAGATGCTGCTGCCCTGCAGCAGGTCAGCAGAGTAACACAGGCAACAGCACCGTGCCCCCGCCTTCCCAGCCGGAGCGTTTCTTTTCCCGTGGTTTTGGTACACGAGGGTACTCGACTTCCACGGTCTATGCCCGAGTCAAGTGAGTAAGTGCGTTCCCTGGTGAGCAGATTGCTGAGCTTTTCCAGGCAGGCTTCTAAAGAAGTGCAGATAACTTCTGGCAGCGCTGGGCTTGCGGTGACTGAGTCTGGAACAAGCTCATTAAAGCTGTGGGACGAGCTGAGGTGGCGAGGCCAGGCAGCGGCACGCCGCGGGTGGAACCGCCACATCCACTGACGGCACAAGAGCGTCAGCCAGTATTTTCCTTTGGATCTAGACCTGAACTTTATCAATGATGAGTAACCCCAAGGCCGTGCAGAGTCAGAGTTTTCCTTGGTGTTAGCAGATGTTAAGTCCTTCCAAATACATTTTGCTTCAGTATCCCTTTGACAACAGCTCACGTCTACTCACTCCTGCACTGGGCTAGCCAGGCTGCCTTTGGAACTTACCTGGTGGCCTCTTGCCTGCACTCTGAACACCGAGCACTTTACAGGGCCCACAGTGCCAGGCAGTGTAATGAGGAGGTGATGGAAGAGCCTTCCTCCTTCTGCAGGAAGACATGTCCAGTGTACCTGCACGCTCTGCAAGACACAACAAACTTTATTATTACAAAAATGAAAGGAAAACTACTTTGACAGGAAGATCATCCACCTCGTGTGCCTGCACAGCTCTGCAGTTACTACACGAGGTTGGTTTTAGCCTTGTAGAGGCTGACCTGCTGCAGACATGTAGTTCAGGCAGATGCCCAATACAACACAAGCTGGAAAGAGACTAAGCCACTAGTCCTCCTTTTACTTATCTGTTCTGCACAATCAAGGCCAATTTATAACTGTCATCAGCATCAGTGTATCAATAACAGTCTTAACGTCAGAGCGATGTCCATAGCAGCAGCTGGTGGCCCCACGTCTGTTTAACTGGTTTACAGAGTTTACCATGTTTACAGCGTGGCTTCGCAGGTAGGAGTAGGCTGCTCAGCATCTACCACCTCAAAGCTCTTCTGCTTTCCACATGAGGAAAAGCAAGGGTGTGGTGTTCTCCACCGTCTCTATGAATCACAGTTAGAGATTAAAAACCCAATCTATTTTAAAACCAATCTACCATGAGTGAAAGGTTAGTAAAAGGAAACTTAAAGATGTTGTTTCCCCCTCACAAACTCACTCTCAACACACATGCTGTAATGTGCTGTCTTGAACTCATTCTAATGCCACACATGTAGTGACTGAACTCCAGAGAGCTTTACACAGTTAAGGAAACATGTGGTGTTTGCTACAGGCTGTAATTTCTTACATTTGACTTGAAAAATGTAATCCCTCTCCCAAATGTACTTCCACTGCGACTTCTTGTTCGAATCTTCTCCACATTATTCATAAGTAGCCTTTCACCAACCAACAGCTTTATTTACGGGGGCTGGAAGCTATCCACCCCCTCAAAACAGTATTGCACAACCTCATCTACATTACATAAAGACCTGGAGTTTCTCTGCTCTGCGTGGCACTAGTGCTGCTTCGAGGTCTAATGCTTTGCTGCTGTAAAGGTAACTGGCACTTGTTTAAGCTCTGCTCTCTCAGCGGGTTCAGAGATTTACAGCAGTGAGCACAAGGACTGCCAACTGGACCGCTGACTTCAAAGTCAAAGCAAAAATCAGCTTTTGTCATCTATCATTATTTAAATGGCTTTTTATTAATTCCAAGCTTGAAGAAAGATCATGCAGATGTGCACATCTGTCTCCTAACCAGGTCTCACCACCCCCTTCTTCCCCCCACCCCCAAAAACTCCAGGCTTTGGAATAGAGTCCGAAAGAGGCAATGTGCTTACCCCCGATAATGGTTAGATCATCTTTAATTCTAGCACCTGAAATTATACAAGGGTTTGCTTAATCATCAAGTTTCAAAGAACTGTTGGACACATTCAGTAAGGTGACAACTGTGCAATACCACTCAGTATTTCAATATCAGGGACCATACTCTTGAATTGTTTAAACACAATCCACAGAACTCAAACAACCATCCACAGTTTAACTAAACAATCAGTTAAAAGTCTTACAGTTTAATAATTCACGTAACGGTCAGTCTTTAGTAAGGGATACTGAAATTCATTAAAACACAACACTAGATTTTACTCTATGGGTGTGTTGGGCAGGCACGTCATCGGCCGTTCTTGGGTATAACCGAAGAGTAAGGAGAAGTTTACCACAGTTTGGCAAATCCCACATTTTGTCAGTTAAAAGTGAACTGTGAGAATTAAATACTCATCTTTACATATACACAAGTTATGCTGTGAAAGCATATTTGCTTACAAACATATAAAAATACTTGTTAACTAGTTTGATAAGAAAATAATGTATAAAAGTATATAGCAAAAACATTTAATCATCTCTGACAATGGAAAGATCAAATTCATTTTTATATCACATGAAACAAAACCAGCTACAATTTTAGTTTTCCTTAATCCCTTACCCAGAAATACAAAGGAAGACACAATTTGTTTCCAAACAAATGGT
Source organism: Chloroceryle aenea (assembly GCA_013399075.1). Classification (NCBI taxonomy): domain Eukaryota; kingdom Metazoa; phylum Chordata; class Aves; order Coraciiformes; family Cerylidae; genus Chloroceryle; species Chloroceryle aenea. The sequence continues at coordinate 382,391 of VWZY01003968.1, read as the reverse complement.
GTGAAATTTCTTAATAAGCTGAAATGCCTCAATCCAGAACGAGCTCAGGTATTTGGCCATATCCTAATAGTAGTAGTAATCGTCCTGTAGCTGTTCTGGATTCAGAAAATAAATACAGTAGACTGTTTTGGCCACTGAAATAGATCTGCAGCATAAATGAGAGATGAAAATTTTTGCTGACAATGAAATTCAGTGTAGGTTTCTTAAGGCTAGCTGAATACTCAAGTCTAATTTAACTGAGGGCAAAAAAAAAAGCCAATCCACCCCTTTTTCTAAAAGTATTCTCTATACTTCAGTATAGGTCTTTGCAACAGCTAAGGAAACGTCGCAAGTAGAAATAAATTAATTCACGAGAGACGACTCATGCGTGACTTCGACACCTTGTCCTACACCGGTTTGTTTCATCTCCTTTGCGAATAAAACTCCACAAGGTGCAAGCTCTTAAGGGAGAGGAGGAAGGAGCTGTGGTATTAAAGAAGCAGCCTTAGTGTTTTGTTTTGAAGTCTGCCCCAGGATGAGTGAGTCTTCTTCAAGAGCTACTCTGCCAGCTTCTTGGACTAAGGCTATTCTGGTGACCACTTTTAGGACATGCACATATAAGGCTAGACCAATACCAGAAGTGAAGTAAAATCATGGAAAGGAAAAAAAAAAAAAGATAATCTGGCAGTTGATAGCTTGGTTCTTGCTGTTCTCAGAAAATGACACAATGGCAGCCTTTCTTGTCTTTTTCTTTCCGTGTTGGCTCTGGTGAAGGAGGGCACTCTTGTTCTTGAAATTTCCTGGAAGCAGATATTTCAAATTAAACCAACAGAATCATTTGCAACTAAAGAGAAACACTGCATTTTAAAGTTACTGTTTTAACACTATTATAGAGGGTGGACGGACTTTTTACACTGCAGCGACCGATTAAATGAGTTAAAAGATTTTGGGGGGTTGCCTTTTTTTTAAGAAGCACCATTTATTTTACAGCCAGCCAGGTTCAGATTTAGTTTATCAGTCTGACTGATCAGTAAAATCTGAGAGGTGAAGTGATCTTTCAAACCCACCCTACATTCGCGCAGAGATTTTCTCTAGTAACACAGGACTGCTTTGTAATGGAGAGCACTGGTCAAAGTGCACAGGTAACAGCAAGGCAGAATTTTCTCAGCCATTTCCCACCACATTTCAGTGCATTTGCTGCAGCTCTCCATCAACACAGGGGCATTAATTACCTGCTCTCAGGTTACCATACCTTATAACTCTGACAAGTTCATGAAAAGCTTGGTCTACATTCAATCGGATTTTTGCTGAGGCTTCCATGTATGTTACTTTGAGTTGTCGTGCTAGCTGCTGACCTTCCTCTTGTGTCACCTGTAACAGATGTCAGTCAGTAAGTCCAAGGCTCCCGCAGGCACGTTCCTACCAGCAGGCACTGCACACACACGCCGAGGATCCACGTCCTTTGAAACAACAGCACTTATTTGGCCACAGAATACTTTCTACACAGTCCACGTAATACAACAAACCCCAAGTATTTCTGCAAGAGACAAGAACTGGCCCTCCCAAGGCACTTCCCTCACTGCAGTGCCCTCGTCTTCTCTCGAGTTCTGCCTAGCAAGTTTCCCTTCACAGGCAGAAAAAGTCCCTCACTCCTGCTCAGAGGAAGTGCTTCAGCCAGCATCTGCTGGATTACTAACCCAGCTGTGAATACCATTGCTACCTTCAACCTTCTCCCTGGCCCAGATAAATCTAGAGAAAAGAAAAGAAAACAACCAGGAACTGATGTTTAGCTTCTGAACATAAAAGTAATTTAAAAATATCTGGTTATGACTCAGCAAAATATTAATACAATCAGTTTGAAATGTACTTTAAATGACAGGAGATCTAAAAATCCAGGAAGCTTTCAGATTATCCAGAAATATTAAAGAAACCCAGTCTACCTTGACTCCTTGGGACAACAGAAAAAAAGGAGATGAAGAAAAAATAATGAGTGTCAAAATGAGTTGGTATAGAATTTCAAGTGATGAAACAGAAGGCAGGAAGCTAATGAACCATTATAGGGAAGAGGAATAAGTCAGTGACAGGACAAAACCAGCGGAGATCACTGCACGGTTTTGGACGAAGCAGAAAGCAAAGAGGTCAGAAAACAGGAGGCCACCCTGAGCAGTGCCAGGCATGTGAGGCTTCAACGGGAAGGTCACCCACAGGGCCAGGGAGGAAAGGGCACCTCTCTGGGATAAAAGGAAGTACAACGGATCTTGCCAAAACAAAGGTTACACTCCTTTCACAGAAAAATGTTACACCAGCACACAGAGGACTGATACAAGGAGGGGTTCTCATTTAGTTTTGAAAAGGCGCTCAGATATGAACTTGGATTAAGCAGCTTTACAGAAATGGAAGTAGGTGGGAACAAAAAAGCATCACTGGCAGCTTTCACCACAGTGCAAGACACACATGGTTTGAGAGCCTTCACACAAGGCAGCTCAGTGTGTTTGATTCCTGCCATTAGCACCCCCAGTGGTACTGTATTTGGAGATTCACTGCTGAATTTAGGGCTGCTCCCACTAAGCCTGCACGCAGCTCTACAAGGAGCCCCCAGCCTCTTGTGCCATTAGCTGGAGTAACTCCGGATGCATCTGCTCATCTCCAACACTTTGGGAAATGCTATGTTAGTTTGTGTTATTGCCATCAGCTGAAGGCAAAAAAAATACCCTCAAAACCAACTGACACATACTCAGACCGACTTGCTGTCTTCAGATACTACATCAGATACCTGACTGCTAGTTATCTATAAAGCTCAAAATCAGGCAAACTTCACCGTACATGGCCACAAAATCTACCACCTTATTAGCTACTGGCACACTTTCATATGAGTTCTCAATAGTTAAGAGAAAGGCCAAAGGAAAGTGTTAATGCATTTGGGTAGGCTGACAGCCAGGTCCTGCACCCCTGGAATAAGCCACCTCAGGCCTAGCTCTTTGTGAAGCAGAGTCTGCAAACCTGGCATCCAATGGCTTGTTTGGGAGCACCTAGGCTGATGCTGACCGAGGCCAAAGTAGAAGGCTGCCTGCCTGGGATCATCAGCTTTGCTGCTCGCGTCGATACACAGACTGAAGTCACAGGACCTCTCTCTCAAACCTTCCTTTCAAGGCATTCAGCAGCACAGATGAACTTAGCACTAGGTCATTGCATTAGTTCAGTCATGATGTCAAAGCAAAAAGAGAGCATTTCATGAAACCCAAGCGCTTTCTTGTTGCAACTTGGGATTTTCCTTGAAACCTTGCCATCTGGGGAATGAGCAGACTTGACCCGGATGAAGCCAGCAGTTACCTGCAGCTAGGCAAACACATCCTGCAGGGACAAGCCTACTCCTCTGTCAGTAGTGGTTCTTGCTAAAACAGCTGGTGCTCTGCTGAACTGCCCGTTCGTACAGACATCCCCTGTCCGAGCTGCACAGGGTCAGCCCTTCAGGAGAGAGGCTGCTACACAGCAACTACTGTAAGGAAAGAGCAGTGGGAGATGGTGCTTCAGTCCTGGCTGCCCAGTCCCCACTCTGTGACTGACCGGGGAATGGGGAACGCTGGTGACTGTGTTCCTGCTCACCAAAGCACATTCCAAAAGTGAACGCTCGCTCATTACCTAGCAGCTCACTCTTCTTTATCAGCCCACCCTGTGGACAGCGAGGACTGTGCTGCCCATACCACAAAGGAGACAAAATTAATTACAAGGCAGCTGCTTAACCCCGTTTCTCTGCACAGTCATTACCATAGCAAATCTCTACTTCAAACTTTCTCTTTCACCTCTCTTCTTCCAAAAACACCCGTGAGTTGACCTATAGTGTGTTACAGCCACCTCTGCTGGGTTTGTCCCAATGCTTCATCAGATTATACATCATCTGCATCCCGCTGCACAGCCCAGCTCACCTATCTCCCCAGAAACAACTGCCACCACGGAAGTAAATTCTGAAGCTGGAAAATGTACCTTTGTCATTAAACACATTAAGAGAGTAAGGAAACTTGTTGTGGAACTGCCAGAGAAGTAGAAGGACCACAGTGTGATGCTCTCACCTGGCTGACCAGTGCTTCGGTGTAACCAGAGTGAGGTCTAGCACCCCAGCACCCTGAAAATGCAGAAAGGCAGAGGACTAGCACTTCTCACATTTTTGCCCACAAGTTACAGCCTGGGGACACCCTGCCCTTTCCAGCTCACCCCAGCAACCCCACCCAAGGTGGGGGAATACTCTCTTATCTGCCCCCAGAGCTCTCACTGCAGCTGTCTGCACAGCAAACCTGTAGCCGGAGCAGGATGACCTGAAGCTTTCCCGTACCCGGGGAGACAGGGTGCCAGGAGCAGTTTTCAGTCAGATCAGCAAGCTGGCCCAGCTCACCCACTAGATGCCTGCATTGAGAGTTCACATGGTGGAGCAGAAACAGCCCCCCTGATGAAGTGGAGGCTCTGGCTGCGTTTAACATCCAGCTGATAAAATCTAACTGCTTGCGGCTGCCAAAAGGCGAGGTCTCACTTTCTTCCCCCCATCCCAACTCCTCCCTGCTCTGCTCTGTGCCACAGTCCCACCCCCTCCAGTGCTTTCAGCTCGAGCACTCAAATCGTTCTGCAAGCTGATTTAACTCACACAGGTCTCAGAAAGCCATTCCAGCTCATCTGGTTTTCTCCCTGTCTAGAGAGATGATTCAACTCACTAAGTGCTTCAAGGGAGAGCCAGGGCCAGCAAAGGCAAGAGCAGGAAGATGAAGTCAAGAGGGAGGGGACCTCTCCCTTCTGGGGACCATGATGTCAGCTCAGTATCCCCAAGCCATTCCTTCAGACTGACTTGAGGCCAGCTGAAACACACCATGTGGCAGGGAAGGGGCAGGGAAGAGTTAAGAACACATAAGCAGCTCTTTCAGCAAACCTAGAAGTGCTTTTTCAGCTACAGCTGTCTACCCCTCAACTTATGATGGATGTCACAAATCCACCCATTTGCATGTAAATTGTACGAGTGATAAAACCAGAAGTTATGCTCATCAGCATGGAATCAGTTAAGGCAATTAATATAGCCATAAGAAGCCAAAGTAGCTTTTGGGGACACATGCTTTAATTTGTGTTCACATGTAAAGAGTAAAACTGCAACGTGAAGCAATTTGAAAACAGCTGCTTTGAGCTTCAACATACCAGCCCCTCATCTGCAAAAGCAGCTCAGCAGCAGGTATAGAGGGACTGGAGGCAGGAGAGGTGACAGCACCTCCTCCTCCCTTTCAGGGAGAAACAGATGCAGTGTAATAACATTTGGGGGTGGAAGAGAGAGATCAAAGTTGGTGTTGCTAGACACGGCCCTGCAGGATTACCAACTTCAGCCACAGCAGCCTGCAGAACAGTTCAGTGTCACCTAGACAGGTTCCATCAGATGCAGTACATTCTATTCCAGAACCTGCAAGGTTACATTTGGGAATTCTGGTGGGGGTGTGATGGTCACTGAAGAGTGGAAGGGTTTCACTGCCATCTCACCTTAAGGCTGATAGTTCTGTGCACGTCTGAGCACATGAAGTTACTTCTGAGGAGTTCAGGAGTTACTTCAAAAATTTCATTCCAGACACTATCTTTCAACATAGGTTTTAATTTTGTCAGGACCTCTCTCCACAAGTTCTAGGGCAAAGAGGCTGTGACAGTTAAGGAAGCATACTCAACAGGAACCTTTTTGTCCCAAAAGTTTTATGTCGTATTCAAGAAACACATTCCAACAACAACATACTATCCAGCTATACTCTTTAGTGTTCCTTGCTGTAAGCCTATTTTATTTTCTGTTCCAGTCACTGTGTTTTGACAGAGAAAAGATTTTATTTAGCAAAGAACAAAACATAGGCATTTGTGGACAGAAACAAAGGCACGTCCTGGTACACAAATCTGAGAATATCTTGCTGATTAAAGCTGTGTTTTCCTTGTAAAACTCTTAATAACTACAGTAATTTTAGTAATATTTCATTTACTCTCAGGTAAAAATAATAATAATAAACAACTCAATCATGTTTGCTAGCAACCTTTAAGAGTCTGCTTCAGGACAAAATACTAAACTTCTGAAATAAGTTGCTGGAGAAGAATACAAGCTTGATGCCTGATCCTTTCCAGCCAGTGAAGTAAGATTATTTTCATTTCAGCTCTTATCAGTTTGATTCTTGAAAAATCAACAGTAAATAGTTGAAAAGAAATTTAAAGCTCCTTGTTTGTCATTCTGAACTCAATCTTTTAAGCTCTCTTACAAGCGAGGTGAGGTTGAAATCTAGTTACACAACTTTAATGTACAGATACAACAGAAACTGTGTTGCTTTACTTAGGACTTTCAAAGCTTTAAGTCCCTTTTGCAGAAGATGAGTGGCCAAACAGAACACTGAATTTACACGTTTACATGTAACAGCAGTGAATGGTAAAAGCAACAGCACTGGAGTCTCAGGATGGCCAAAGCTAGGGCTGGAATGTGCCCTGCTTGGCACAGCGTGCTCTGGTGAGTAACAGAGCCGAGGAATTAGACACGTTCATGCCTGAGTAATCAAGTCATGACAGAAAGCTCTCAACTCTGTACGTTAATAGACTTGGTCTTAACATAACCCCACTGAGTCAGGCAGAAGATGTGCTGTATGTGGAATGCCACCATGCTTCTAGGGGTCTTCAAGCACAGATGTACTTGAAGTCAAGTACTGAGTGTAGTTATATTTCTTGCATTGGAATTAGCTGGTATGATACAACTTTTTTTTTTTTACTTGTTTCTTGTTCCCACTCTGCATTGGGAATGTAAAAGGTAAATGTTTCTAGAAGAAAGTGAGAAGTAATTGTTATCAAATTAGTTACCTGTCTTTGGTGGTCCAGATCTGCTTTATTACCAACTAGAATCATAGGAAACTCATCACGATCTTTCACTCTAAGAATCTGTCGCTGAAACTTGTAGATTTCCTCAAAACTGTAAAAGAGAAGCAGAGCATCAGTGTACTCATTCAGAGACTCTCTGGTTCTGCAGAAGCTCAGAAATGATGAGTCACCTATTTGGACTTGCCCTGCCGTGCCACAAAAGTACAGACAGCTGCAGGCACTCCAGAGTCCACTGTCACAGCATGACCAGTTAGAGAACCATTCAATACTCAAACCAAAAAAATCCTCAAGTTCTTAGTGTGCTATGCACTGGGCTTAGGTGGGGCAGCAGGGGAAGCAAAGGCTTCCTGGGACCCCATCCGGAGGGACCGGACACCAGCATGTTGCAGAGAATCAAAGCACCACAGTCCATTCTACAATCACTGACCTTGGAGTTCAGTGCCAGACAGAACAGTCAAGCTACAGTCTAGAGACACTGGTGATGAATATTTCAGCTGGCAACCTCCACAACTATTTCTAGGAGTTTTGGGGGAAGCTATTAGAGCTGGAAGATTTTATTTCTTGAACAGAAAAATGAGAGAGCTAAATGATCAGACAGCTTTCCAGTTACCAGGCAAGTTATACGAGGTACTAACGCTGTTCAAGTAGTAGGAATATTCCAGCAGTGCTTAAGGGAAGGTGAGCAAAGCAGAAAGCTTCTCCAAGGACAGTATATTAAACACATTAATTCTGGCCTGAACAAGGATTTATTTTTTTTTTCCTTCTCCTCCTCAAAATCACTGCTTTCAAATAAACACTGTTTAAGTACACCAGTACATGAGGAGCTTCAGCACAGATGCTCGCAGGCACTCACATGTCCTTGGGAGCACAGAATTCCCAAGCACTGCATTAATTCCAAGCGAACAGTCTGAAGCCATTTACACTTAGATTTGCAAACTTACATTTAAAAGCCAGATGATAATTAGAATGAAAGCTGCACTGAAAAAAAAAAAACCAAATTACATAGACAAGACAATGCCAATCCACCCCATCCACACAAAGCAACCAGGAGAAGAAAGGTGAATGAGAAGGCAGGTGTGTCACTGCACAAAACTAGACCTCCACTCAGACACACTGGTTTAATACTCTGCTCAGATGTCTGTAACAACTGGAAGAAGAGAGCTGAAAGGTACCAACTAAGTCATCTAGATTTCTCCTTCCTTCAGAATGACTTTTCACCACACAAGCATGGACAGGCAGAGTGCTGAATCAAATGGGATATCACAACGAAAATGAGAACTCTGCTCTTCAGAAGCCTTTGAAGGCTTTGAGAGAGGAGAGTGATATACAGGTTTAATTTGTCAAGACCTGCTTAAAGCAGGTCAGACCCTTAGCTGGAAGGGCAAACCAAAACTAAGGATTTCTAGACAAACCAAGGAGTTCAGAGGACAACTTAAAAATCTACAGTCCTTTGTAGCAAAAAATATTTCTGTTAACATGACTGCTCAGTACATCTTAAATCCAGAGACCCAGATCTCTAACAGACAAGTGCAAGAGCCTTTTCTGGACAGATGAATCTCAAGATGAATTTGTACATTTAGCAGCTTCCTTAAGTGTAAGACGCAAAGCTGCACTGAAAAAAAAAAAATACCACAGAATATTTATCTTAATTCTCATAACAGATAGAGCTGTTAATAAGAACAGGAGCCTGAATTCAACCTGTAAGGGGAAAAAAGTCATGGGCAATTAATTTTTTTTTTGGTCCTTTTATTGCTCTTCTGTTGCAGCTCAAAAACAAGTGTTAGGACAGATCCCTGAGCACTTATTTTTATTACGTATCTGGTAATATTTTGGCTGTGATCTTCCTCCACTGAGTTTAAGTGATTGTCTGTATATACATGGCAATTTCCTGCTCTTACAATGATCGGGAGCTACCTGACCAAGCTTCACAGGTTTCATCTCAACTCTGTGGTCAATCAGTTACAGTTCCAGTCGATTCCTGGGAGTAAGCAGAGTGAGCACTGCCTGCCAGAGCACAGAGAGACCCTGAGCCAGATACCCCCACTCAGAAATGCAGAGTCAGCCTCTCAATGTGGACAAGCGTAAAACAAGGGGGTATTTCTAAGAGCTGATCAGACATCACCACATGTGGCCTTTAGTTTCAATTTCTGTCACTGTCAGGAAACCAGTATTTTGGACTGTACAGAACTGNTGAACACAAGCAAAGCATTCATTACTACAGTTTATGTTCTTGAGAGTATAGGCTGAGAAAAAAAAAAATCCTTCCTAATAGGATGTTGTGAGAGCCTCTCCTGTACATGGTCACTATGTAGAAATCACTTTTCACAGATACTGTTGGATTTTTGCCAAGATTCTGAACAACTTGGACTGACTGACCAATTCAAGACCTACCCAAATAAATGGAATAAGAAATTTGGTGGACTTCTACTAATTCACAACCAGCTGAAACAGCTGAAAAAGAGAGGCAGGCTTGGGAGAGTTGCTGGTTTGCCCTTAAATCTCTGACAAGGCATAACTGAAACTTTTAAAGTAAAGCATTTATATTGCACTTGGGAGAGGCAGCACACACGAGCCACGCGATGTGTTTTCATTCCACCATGTCACCTAGGTAACTGCCAGGAGCTAAATAAATTCTCCTAGCTTCGTAGGCACTAGGGCTTTGGGAATAACCCTTCCAATTTACTTTAAGGAGAGATGGACCTATGTAAGGCACCAGCATTTCAAATGCTGGGTGTCTCATTAATACAGCAGCTTTTCCCCCCCCGCCCCCTGCCGCCCTGCTGTTTACCTGCAGCACCCTTCCTGCATACAGAGGCGAACAGAGAAACCAGCAGCTGCTAGCACCCTGCTCTGGCCAGGCTACTTACTGTCCAAGCGTGCGGCTCGTTCGTCTATCACACATTGCTTGGTGTAGGAGTCTTCGATCGTTGGATCATAATCCGTGACAAAATAGGACTGTGGGAAATAAAAGAAGTTTGTGCGTTGGACAAGCGCATACAGGACACTCATGGAGTAGATGCTGGAACTGGAATAAAACAGAAAACCACCCCACAACTGAAATTATATTACTATCCTTCTCCAGACACATCCCTGTCGGTGAGAATACAGTTAACTGTTCTCGGAGGCAGTTTTGTTAGAGTGATTGCATTTGTTCATGGCCAGTGTCACTCTGGAGCTGCCCATGAGGGCTGGCTGCAGCACTTTGTCCTGACCGCACCAAACTCACTCCCACCATCTGGACACGTCCACGTTAGGTCTGTGGTTTAACAGCACAGCCAAGGGTTCCTGAGCAGAGCTCATCACCTGGGCTGTAGCTGCCTTACTGGGAGTCAGTGACACACCCCAGCAGCTGTGTATACTGTACAGAACCTATGCTCTTACACCACCACCTCACCACCACAGGGGCTGGCTGAGGGAAGAGCAGGTACAGGCTGCTGCTGATCTATTCATTTAGACCTGGCACCAAACTGAAAAACTGCTGGCCCCTAGAGCAGACACACTGAATGGCTCTGCACGTGGTCTTTGCATTTGAAGTAGAGAGCAGTAAAGTGTCCTCTCAGGATACACCTACGCAGCAGTCGCAGTCACTCTGTGCCAACGGCACCACTGCGTAACCAGCTACCCTCAGGTAGCAATAGCATCAAAACCACCACGGGCCTCCCTGAGGAGGATAAAATCCTAATAATCGGTCCCACCAGAGATACCATAATTCACTCCTCTCTCTCAGGGCTTCATGTAAGTCAAGTAGCTCATTTCTGGATGTTGTTTAGAACACTCACCCAGGGTAAGCAAAACCCCACTGCACACAAAGCTCCCAACAAACCAACAGGCACGGGATCCTGAATTGCAGCAGAAGAGTGCCTGCATGCAGGCAGCAGACCACCTCACCATGGAAGAAGCCCTCAGAAGATGCTGTTCTGATTACAAATTGCCCCTTTCCCTTGCTTCTTTGAAGATTTAAAGAGTAGAAAACTACAGCCTTCAAAAGTGCTCTTGGCCGCCTTTTTCCTGCACCCATGACTCAAAGTGCTATCATCCAGAAGCTTAAGAACACACTTTTTTAGGAAATAATTTATTAATAAACTATAAATTCAGTATCAAGTCTTCTGTGGCCTTTAACAACCTTTGAAAGATGGATGAGAAATTCCCTTGGGTGAACATACAAATAATTTACAGAATCTGACTTTAGAAGGGACGATCACAAGGAAGGGAATTTAAATCCTATGTTAAGTGGTATTTATAAAAGAAATAGTGTCACGGGGGTTTGGTCACCTACTATCAACTTGTCTAGAAATTCAGGGTTCTGATTTGGAAGAACACATTCTGAAGTTCCTCCCTATCCCTCTCCATCTTCAACTTTCATTCCTCTATCTTGCAGAATTCAAAGTCACTGTCTGACCCTTTCCATCTATGAAGCAGTAAAACATGTCAAGTTTTACTGCCTTACTGGGATGGAATTGATTCATTTCACTCTCATGAATCAGTATTAGAAGACCACCTGAAGGAGCAAGTTCATATCCAACAATGGCAGTTATTTCTCACTAAGGGAAGTCAGAAAAAGCAAACCATAATAATCTCAGAAGGATTCTTCATATTTTCCTTATTATCTGTCCAAGGGCCAGGAACTGCAGCATGTTCTGTAATCTCCAGGGTGTTTCTGCAACTCCCTCCACCCTTTTTGGTTTGTTTTTAAAAAAAGGAAACAAAATCCAAAGCAAGAGCGACAGGCTAGGTAGACATGGAACATAGTTCCTCTCTCCAAAAAGGGAAGAGTAAGCTACCCCGATAGCAGCCACATCTCACATTCAGAATGAGCAAATGCCAGAGTTCCCCTATTTAACAAGCCTCTTACCAGCAATTTCTTCCCTCCATGGAGCTGCGTGGCCAAATCTGCTGTCACAGCCACTGCAGGAGAGGTTTAGCAAGCCAATTAGCATTGTGGTTCACCTCCAGGCACTGGACAAAACTAATGTGCCTGAAATAGCAGCTGCTTTTGAAGGAGTCTCCCCAAATTGCACAGGGACTGTTTGCCACAACCACAGCTTGCAGGCCTTTCCTGGGGCCAATTTATAAAAATTAGAGGGTAGCAGATGCAGTGTTTATCAATCTGAGCAGAAATGGACCTTGCTGCTGTGCAGACAGGAATGAAGCAGAGCATACCCTGAAGCACCCCACCAGGCCACAGTTCATTTCTGAACGCGGTCCCGCGACACTGGGAAGGTGCCCGCACACCCTGCAAGCCCCAGGCCATACACCAGAGTAGGCAGCTTTGTAGAGGTCAAAGAGTTTGTGGCAGAACTTCCTAAAAGACTAACAGCAGTGCCATTCCAGAAGAGGCAAACCACTGCCAACACACGGGTTTTAAACTGATGCTGAGTCCAGAGGAATGAGAGGAGCAGGAGCACAGCAGGGTGTGTGAAGACCCCAGCCTGCCCACCGCTGGCTCCTCTCTGCAAGCTGTTGGACGTGCAAGTCCTGACACTTCAGAGCAGTTGCCCTGCTAACCTACAGAACTACCAGCAACCTAGAGCAGGTGTCTCCAGCGCCAACTGGTACAAAGCACACTGGCCTACTCTCAAGGGTGAGCCCTCTACAGACCAGCTGTCAGCTCTGCTCTTCTAGGAGCAGCTGAGTTTCTGTCACAGATCAGAGATGCCAAGTCTCCTTCAGGTGGCTCCACTGCAGTTGGTCACTGCCTGCAGGAAATAATTACAAGGAAATAAATTTCTTCTCTGAAGATAGTAACTCGAACATGCTCTTCTGTTACGCCACTCCCTTAATCACCAGTGAAATCAAGGCTCTTCCCACCCACCTCCTAAAAGGGAAACAAGAAGCTGAGCCCAGAAGTCTCATCAAGTCTTCAGTTACCCAAAATATTATGCAACAAGTTTTCTAGGTTTCCTCTTTCTAAGGCTGCTGAGGCAATCAAGTCCAGAGATGGGAAAGCCTGCCAAGGACGGAAGCTCTTTTGCAGAGGAAAAAAAATCAAACAAACATCCCCGCATCACCTACACCACATACAACAGGGCATGAGATCTTACATGGAAAGATGGAGAACCCCAGCGCAGTTGCACGGCTCTTATGCAGCCTTCCTTTGCAAGATCATCGCCAGTCCAGAAGCTGAAAAGCCCCTGGATTACTTTCTTTTTCATCAACATTTAAGTTTCAAGAAGAGAGAAGTCAGAGGCTATCAACAGGGAGCTGCTGTTCCCTGCAGGGCAGAGACCAGTCTCATAGAGTGCTTCCTTTTATCTTTACAGAGCTTGAAGGACACGCGAGGAAAGGCAGCACGGGGCAGCACAGCACCACGGGCAAGTTAAAGGAGTGGTACGTGCCAAAATATCCATATTGATCCTTGCTGTGTCTATCATCTCCTCCGGATTTACACACTCTGCTTCAAAGAGCCGCTAGTTGCTTATTTAGATTTTTACCACGTTTACATTTTTGTTTTCAACCCAGTGAAGGCAAGGAAATAGAAGGGTTTCCACCCTCCAGCTGAAGTTACAGACCAGCTCTGGATTTAAATAGCATCTACAATTTCAGCATTGTGAATAGCCCAAAAATGCTTCCTAGCTACCAAGTTAGAACTTAAACCAAACATGTTGGTGAATGTTACACACCAAAGCTTCAGCTTTACACTCGAGCACATTCCCAAAGAGATGAAATACATGATCCCATGACATCTCCTAGGCTCCTGGTGCTACCTGACAGAGAATGTCTTTTGGCAGTTTCTCCTTTGACTATTTCTAACACTGTCATCTCTTCTACAGGTTTCTTCTTGTTTCCTCTCCCCTTCAACAAGAACATCTGTCTGCTCCTGTCCCACTCACCAGACATAAAGACCAATTCACGACCGTAGTGGCACCTCTTCACCGTGGGCAGACAAACAGCAATATCTGCTACAGCCCTGTCATGTGCCACACTGATCAGGTCAGAAACACCTAACCCAGGAAAAGACAGAAACGTGACAAAGTTCTCTTCTGAACAGCTTCCTTCATTTAAATGAACATCTCTGGCATTTGTTCCAAGTCATAGTAAGGTCAGTGCCATAGTTCATGACCAGAACTCTAGTGCCCTGGCCAGTTAGTAGCACCACAAGCTGACACCCTTCGGTTGAGGTACTTGGCTACATCATAAGAGCTTTCTCAGACCATGAATTAAGACCTAAACCACTGACTGCATAAATAAGTTTGTAATCTTCACTGCTTTGCCACCCAGGGAAGCCTTTCAGCCTTTGCCTTCATCTCTCTACCCAAGAAGAGTGACAAAGCAGCTGAGCCCATACTACCATGGCCACAGTGTCACACTGTGCCCTCCTCCAGGCTGCAGAGGAGGTTACAGACTGCTTCAAGGAGTTTTCATCTACATTTCTGTCCCTAGAAGAGCACAAGCATGTTCAAGGTAACCACAGACATGTTCCTACTGTCCCCTTGCTCAAGCACTGTGATGGTCTCTGTCCAGAACTAACCTGCCCAGCAGAACCAGTAATGAAGCAAAGCAGTCACCAGGGCCTCCACACCTGAAGAGATTAACTGAAGAACCTCCTTTCACAACACTAAGGAGGTTCCTCAAGTCATTTCTTTAGAAATGTTTGAGTTAGCTGACAGGAAAAAAAGAAAAACATGCAGGAAAAAACTCAACTGATTTCTGGAAGCAAATTTAAACTCGGTCTGCATTCCAGATAAAGGACCAAACACCGGAAACCACACAAATTAAATGTTTTCCAGAGCCCCACATACTTTGGTCACAGGAAAAAAAGAAAACCACCAAGCAAACAAAAAGCACATAATTGATCAGATCACCTTCAGCAAGCTTGTCCAGTGCTCACCACAGACCTCCCCAGGAGCAGGTGGTTCACTGGGACCTGGGGGCTCCAGACAGGTCTAACTGGCCGCAGTTGGGGAAGCAGGAGATGGATGCTGTTGGGGTTGAGAACACTGTGCAAAGGGCTCGGGCACTGCACAAAGCCATGCCAGGCCTGCAGGAGCCACCCTGCAGACAGCACTGAGCACACTCTGCTGGTGTCAACAGACACGCTCCGTGGACCAGGGAAAGCGTTCTGGTGTTGAACACTTGGTCCCTGGCTCTCTCCAAGGTCTAGAACTATGCTGATAACGACCAGTCTGCAGAGATACCGAACAGAACACTGCACCTTGGCACAGAAGGCCAGGTGCACCCTCCGCCAGTTATCCCACATTCATACAAATCCCAAAGTTACTTTCTCTAAATACACAAACAGTAAAAGCACCTGTTCCTTTCTCCCAGAAAAACAGAAATTAAGAGACAGTCAGTGCTTGTAAGCAATCAGTGATGCTCCCCTCAACTTACACTACTTCCCACTGTTCTGATGTATACTGCCAGGGCTGTTAGGGCTATCCAGGGAAACAGATGGCATTTGTAGCTACAATTACTGCAATTATCCAGCGATGTGCAACACTTGATAATTCCATGGACAGTGAAAACTGAGACACAGAGCGTAAAGAGGATTAAACTGAAGCAAGTCAGAGTGAAAGAAAGATGCCGTGAGCCGTATAAAAGCTAAAACCTGTGGAAATTCGTAGGCAAGTTGAAAAGTTCTTTTGTTTTCTCCTAAAGAACTAGCATTGCACAGAATACTGCTGTTTATGATTAAGCACATGCTTCATCAAATCTTAATGGTTCTGTGTTAAAGCAAAAATAAAAAAATCACAACAGAAAAAGCAAAGTTCTTGAGTAACCCGCAGCAGCCTGAGGGCACACCCACTAGATACAGAAATTAACACAGAACTTGAAGGCAGAAGAGATATAAATCTCAAATTCTAAATAAGATACAGTAGGCTACAAAGCCAAACACCTGACTTGGTCAAGTCCCGGTGAGTCTTCCCCTTCACATTTTTTATGCAATGCAAGGACTGTCAAGAGCTTGTGCTCGGTCTGGAAACATTAAGCAAAGCATGAGTTAGTCCTATTCAGTGGCTACATGCTCTTCTCTCCCTCTATCTGCTCCCTGCCCTTCCATATACAGTGGGCACTGAGTGAGCACATCAGAAGAACTAGTAAGAAATCTGTGTCCAGTGCCCAGGCACATGAACTGCACACAGCCAACTAGAACGCAGCTCTTCTCTTCATGGGCTTTGCTGTCGTCACTACCCCAAGTACCTAAAACCAAAACTAACTCGGCTTCCCTGGCAGGAGTTGGGAAAGATGTGTTAGGGTGGGGGGAGAAGGGGAGAAAGGGTACAGAGAGCGAAGTGTCTTCAACCTGAAGGCTAATACACAGATCTGAATTCTGCCTGCACGTCTTTAATTCTCCTATTTCCTAAACGAACACTTGAGCTTCCTATTGCTAAATGCACTCGCTCCCAGTGCTGCTTCTCTGGCTAGCCATACACTAGGAAATTCCACAGACTTCACCCACAGCTCGGCAGCACTGATTCGTGTTAGGGATTTAGGAGCCAGGCTGGTTCTGGAGAATCACCTTACTGTGCAGGTCACACAGTGGACCAAGACTCAGGAAAATGGAAGATTGAAATCAAACTGACTTTTGTGCTCTGAAAGGGAACATCTATTGGTGCTCTACACCTCTCAACACTCTGAAAAACCTGTTATTTTTTGTCCTTCTCCTAACTGCTACTTAAAGAAGCTTTACTGTCTCCAGCCTACCTGGGCTGTGGCAGCACAGAAAAGATTCTCCCTTCTTTTCTCCTTCAAACCTGGCACACAAGGTGTGACTTGCAGAACAGGCAGGAATTTGTGGAGAGTTTTTAATTGCTGGCCTGGTAATTAAAAGATTCTTGTCAAAAAAAATTAAAAACTCACCCAGAGAGCAGATTCAGTTGGCAAAGCCAAAGTGTCTTTGTGACGTAGCCAAGGCAGCCTCTCAAAGCATGGTCAGATCACAGAGGTTTAAGGAATCACTGTCACAATTACTTTATTGAAAAGGTAAATGCCTTTTTGCCAACACCCTGCCAAGCTTGCACATACTGTTGGGGTAGCTCTTGTAACATGTTTGTGCAGCCCAACCATTGAGTTGTGGGCAGGGTGGGTGCTGGTTACACGCAGAGAAGACGAATACTGACGAGAGGGGGGATTTAATACACGCTTGGAAACCACAGAATGGTAGGGGTTGGAAGGGACCTCTAGAGATCAGCTAGCAAAAGCCCACTGCCAAAGCAGGTTCATCTAGAAATGCATATATATGAACACCTTTCTTCAATACTGTCTTCCTTAAAAACCAGCAGATAGATACTTCTTTTAAAAGCAGCTTTCTCCTGTTAAACTCAAACTGAATCTGCACTGTGCTTGCATCTCCTTTCAGCTACCCAGTATCAGCAGCTCACCGGCTGCTGAATGTCTGCCTCTGGTTTACAATTCTGAAATGTCTCAAGATCAACCCCCAGCAAACACCAGGTACACTCTCACTCAGAGACCTGGTTTTGGCAGTACACAAGTTAAACTTTGGCCTCGTGAACACTTCCTGGTGATGCAGTTTCCATTACTCAAGATCAGAGCACGTACACTTTATCTGTTAAGACTTCTTTGTAATGCCCTGAATTAGTGCCTTTTAATGCCAGCAAGCACCTACAAAATTCTTTGAAGGTGTCTGTGCACTTTCTCAAGTCAAAACATGCCTGACTGTAAGATGTACTCCATACTGCAAGCCTAGATGGGTCTTGATTCATTTCATTTTTCTTCCCAGCAAGTATGTGCAAGACATATAAACACACAAAGTCCTTAATCTTCCTAATCTTGACCACTCACTTAAAACACTCGCTACATATTATCTTTTTATCCATAAAATTTTATCAGGTTCGGATGCTTTTCAACACAGCAGCTCACCCAAGCTCTCCAGGATGAACTCAGGTTTTTATCTCAAGAGGCTCATGGTATCTTTTAAAAAGCACCTATCTGATTTTCGGATACGTGTGTTACCAGATAATGGGGAATACAGCTCTAAGTGAAAAGATAGTGAGGTTACTCAAAAAAAATCCCCTGGTGGGGCAGAAGTTAAGTTACTGGAACACCTTTTCTCATACACATGAAATTGTTACACCAAGTATCTTGAGATGCTCTCATGAAAGAGCTTTGGACTTATAAATCTAAGTATGGTAACAAGGTGAGACTTACAATCAATTCACTTCAGGAACTGCATCCTTACTTAAACAGCCAGGAAGAGACTACAGGTTAGAGGCTATAAGGAGACCCATGTCCAGGGCTTTTACAGTCTATTAAGAGGGACACTGGAAGAACTGAAATGCAGACTGGAGAAGTTAATTGTGTGGGGGGGTGNAACCAAAAAAACAACAACAAAAACCCCACCCCCAAAACAAACCAAAAACCAATCCACCCCTTGAGGAGAGTTCAGGTATTCACATCAAATCAGAACCTTTTCAGCAGGTTCAAATGGGTTGTCAGTTGGACTTCTCAGACTGTCTCACCGGGGATACAGTTACACTGATACAAGAAGGTGGTTTTCTAGCCCAAACAAGCCACTAAAACAAAGCCTCACCTCAGCAACTCCAGTGCATCCTCATAACGTTAACTCCTGAAGTGAGTACCTGAAAGTGATTGAGCCCTGGGACTCCACAGCAAACTAAGGTCAAAAATTTCTGAGGTGAACACCTTTCTTATTCTGAAAGCAGGAAGTAAAGGTCTATTTCAGGAACTAAGCCATTTCCCTACCCTTCCCACTACATTTCAGTTCTCCACAAAGCCAGGCACTACTGTCAGCTGTGTACTAGCTTGGAAGCAGATGGGGACTTGGAGCACAGTTCCTCAGAAAAAGCCAGGCAGAAAGGCTGAGGAAGGGAAGTTCTGCATGTTCTTCCCCTTAAAACATGAGTTTAAGATGGAGGTCCAGCCAGGTTAACTAGCATTAAACTCAGAGACTAGACTTTTCTAGAATGATTCAGGTTAGGGTTAAATATCTGTAGATAGTATTTTACAACACGGTGGAACTACATCAGCAACTCCCTGCTAGTGGAAGAGGGAGGTTTTGTCATCCCCACTCCTGACCTTCCACCCTGGCTCCCTGCAGCACCTCCAGGAGACCAGGAAGTTCACCTTACCAGCTCAAAATTAAAGAAAAATCCCATCCAAGTACCAGCCAACTGCAAACCACCTTTCGATGTCCAGACTCTTCAGCAAAGCTCACAGCATATCACTGAGAGAACTTCTCCTCTAACTTTTATATTTATAGATATATAATTTTCTAGACCTATATGGAGCATCAAACAGGGAATGAACCAAACAAATGAAAGCTTCCGGGAGATTTTAATCATCCCACTTGTTCTGTTAGAAAAGGAGAGGCAGAATCATTAGCACATAGGTAATTAAAAGTTAAGATGACTCTTTCAGCCAGTATCACATCTCATTTATATTGTGAGATCACTGCAGCCACAGACAGCAATACACTAGTTCCTGTCCTATAATTTTTTCCTATTGCCACAATTGATCTCATGGAATTTTTGAGCACTAGCTTGGACAATATCCAACATGAAAATGTTCAGCTTCATTAGCAGAGTCCGGAGTATTTTATTTTACAAAGATTTATTGACTTATCATCAGAATCTAATTATTTAGGAGAAGCTATAAACCAGCACTGGTATCTAATGAGAACTATCGTGGCAGAAGATAAGCACAGCACTAATAGCTTTATTTGCCCCAAGTATGTATTTATTCAACCCCAACCTCTGGCCTGAGCCTAGACAGTCTAGACTAACTCTGCAGACTGCAGACAATTACTATCATCTCTGTTTTCAAAGTGCCATAACCAGAGGTGCTAAGAACACCGAAATGGCAGCTCTGAGTGTTAGTTAACCATCTACTTTCATTAGCAAGGCTCATTATTACTAGCCTTCCCCCAAAAGCCTCACCCAAAGAAGTAAAACTCACTAAGCAGGGATTTTTTGTTGTTGAGACGTGAACATTTTAAAAGATAATGAAGGAATCGGTTGCCTACCGATCAAATACTGAGCTTCTTCCCAGCGTGGTAATCGTTCAGGAGTGCCAACATCAGAAGCTGCATGGCGCTCACATTCTAATGGCAAGACGTGCAGTGAAATCAGTTAAAACAAAACCAGAGCAAGTAATTTCCCCATAGAAAAGGGAGCATCTGAACAGCTTGTGGGTGGCAAGGTAACAGCAACAAGTTCACACTAAACCAACTACAACGGCGGTACCGTGCTAGGTGCACGCTTTTGCCATGGCACATTTCTTGTGTTTCCCTTGTTCCACAACAGGCAGAGTGTGACAGGCACACCAAAGCAGGCTGGCCAGCCCCATGGGCCACGGCAGCTCAGCAGCCAGGAGAACCTGCTGCACCCTGACGCCACTGCCAGGTATTTTTGCACATCCTTATCAGTCACCACACCGCGTTCTAAGATGAAAACGTGCCTTCCTCCTCCCCAAACCATTTCTCAGAAGTTTGCAGCTAGGCAATAAAACCTCAAATAGGGGGAGAGTTTGTACTGGTCAACAAGTGTTTTTTCTGCGTGATCTGGCAGCTCCAGACAGGGCCGGCACGTGGGCTCCCACNCAACAAGTGTTTTTTCTGCGTGATGTGTACTTCAGATCTGGCAGTTCCAGATAGGGCCAGCACGTGGGCTCCCAGAGGGATGGCAAAGGAGAACAGAGCACCAACGTGCCAGTCGCTCACGAGTCCAGCAGCGAGCTCTGTGACTCTAATGTCCCCTCTGCGAAGGGAACTTTTTCAAGAGACTGACATTTCAGTATCAGATTTTTAACCCAGCCACATCAAGAAGTACTCATAACCCTAGTTCGGGAGTTAAGAGTCAAACAACAAAAAGCTTAAGATTATTTTTCGCCTTATCTCTGACCTGAAGTGTCAGGTTAACCTACCTAATTGTGAGAGTGAAAAGGAGGAAAGGGGATCTCTTCCAAGGCAGGACAGGCTGCGTAAGCCTTTTTGCTCTAGGGCCAGTGTGTTCAGATCCTCCTGGCACACAAGCAGTGCCTTTGTTTTGTTTGAATTCTTGGGCACAACATTCGACAGATCCAATTCTGACAGAAGGGACCAAACTTGGTCACTGCCATCCAAACTTAGCAGAGCAACGTGAGAAGTTACCCCACCCTTGAAGCAAGACAAGAGAAATCCTACCCCAGCTCAGCAGAGCGATAGCAGACAGAGACTTCAGTGATGCAGGCTGACCTGAAATCACGACGAGGCACGATGCCTGTCGGAAAGCACAAGCATTTAAACAGAGGCCAGTCTCACTCGTGCAGGCACTACTGCTTCATAAGTCATGGTTCAAAGTAATACCTTTGTTTTCAAAAACACCAGGTTTCTATTAGAACAAAAAGATTAGAAATCCAATACAGGGAGTTCAAGGAACCTGCAGCATGGACTTGAGCAACGAAAATGAAGTTTCAGCTTGACAGAGCACTTTGAAAAAAGTAATACTGAGTATTTTCCATCTGTGATTTTCCCTAACAGACACCAGCAGAATACAATGCTTTTCTCTGCAAGCACTGATTAGGCTGGAAAGAAGTTAAATCTTGATGCCCTTAGAGAATGTCTTCAGTCTCTCTTATTACCACCAGCAGCAGACCTCAAGATCAAGGGTTATTACTCCTGCACCTCTGACAGCAGTGTAGTGCAGACTGGTTTTCTCATCGAGTGGCCAGCTGCAAGAGAGTGCATGAGGACTGTTTATACCAGGGAACATGGCATTTTGTTTCTGACCTTGCAGAAGCAAAGGTATGTGTATTGGAACTTTGACATTAGAGATGGTTAGCTTCTTTCCTAGAAGAAATACAGGGGGTGACAAAAAAAATAATTTCAATAGAAATAAATACAAAGACAGAAAGAAACCAAACCACCAGACTCGTGGTTGGGAAGATTTAGAAGTTACTGCTCCAGGTTTTGGGTCACTGTCCAGCAAACCAGCCCAGCCACACTGTCCTGAAGCAGCTTCAGCTCCTGCTGCCTCTCTCCGAGGTCCATGCCCATGCCTGGGCTACACCTACACCCACACGGCAGCAGCACAGTCGCTCAGAATTAGTGAATGCACTTTTAAACCAGTGAATTTCCAGACTAACACCCGGCATTTACCACAACCTAACCTTTTCTGTGCACCTCACCCCCAGTGCTCACTTCTTACGCTTACTAGCTCTCAAGTATCAAACCGGGCAGTATCTGACCCAAATCACCTGTACAGCGTGTGCACTGCTGCATCAACGGCCGACCAGAGGACGGGCAAGGGGGAGAGGCCTCCCTGGCCGAGGACACACGGATGGCCCTCCCTGCATTCCACCCAGCACACCCCAGCAGCACGGTGCTCCTGAAGCCGGAGCATTCGCCACAAACCTTTATTAGGGAAGTTGACAGAAGCAGGTTCCTGAGTGGCATTATCCTCCCAGCTAAGGAAGGCTTTAAGAAACACAGTGTGACCAATACTGTTTCAACTTAAATATGGGGAAATATGTACAGACTCCAATTCCAGGAACCAGAAGCTATTGAGTGGTTTTACAGTTGCTAATCCTGACATGTGAGCAAGATTTCATAGCGCAGAACTGGTTACAAGCACTGTCTTGCTAAAATTAGGTTGGTAGCTGATCCACTGGGAAAAGGAAGAGATCCTAAAGCCTCAGTAAGCACAATTTAAATGCTCTTAAGCAGTGCCAGAATTTTCAGCCTCAGCAACTTCAGATTTTAAAGTCAAAAGTGTCAAATTGAAACGTGCTTATGTTCTCTAATTTTATGAAAAACACTTTTGCCTTCAGTATTCAGTCTACATATTTAAGCAAGCACCAATTTCCATCTAAAAAAAGCATATTTACCAGCAAAACATTTGCTTACACTAAAACCAACCACAGTGTTTCTTCCCCTTTGCCTCTGCACCTGCAGGTGTAGTACCACTCTTAGTCAGCATCACCTCAAATCATAGGGCAGGGAAACATGCAGGGAACTCAGAGGGAGCTCACTTTCTACTTGGCATTGTCTTAGGCACTGCACAGAACAGAAAAAAAAATAATATATAACCAACATTACTTAACATCTACAGCATTAACAATGCTGTATTTGACATGACCTTTAAGCCAGAATACCTAAGCAGTTAGGTCTTAATGTCTTTTTGCACTTTTAGAGAATTAGCTTAATAACAAGCACTGTTTTACCTCAGGAAGAATGTAACTGCCCCCAACCCAAGTGCTGTTATAACTAAGACAAAAAAAAACCCAACACACCTCCTGCAAGGCACCATCCTCAGTCAATTAGCAATAGCCAGTGACTCAGTAAGCTGGACGACTGTTCTCAGACTTGTTCTCAGGTTAAGATCTGCTTCACACTACCCAATGCCACAAACTACAGTTGAATGTCAAATACCTACTCTTCCATTATGAAAAGCCCACATATATCACGAACCACATCAAGAAACTGCAAGAAAACATTCAGCTGAGGTGCTGCATAACCAGACACCACACACAGTCAACAAATGTTTTTACAGTATGGCCATTTATGGTAGCAGTAAAGAAGGCAAATGAAAGACTGGAACAGTTTTACACCGAGCAGCATCACTTCCCATGCTGGAGCTGATTCTAAGGAACAGATAAAGAAGAAATATTTGCATTAAACACCACATCCACAGACAATCCCTTGCTGCTTAGGGAATTCAGTTTGAGCCAGAGGCATTTGCTAGAGTCATGCAGACCTAGTATCACTGGAAAGTAAGGTCTGGTGCTTTCTTCTTCAAACGCCTGTTTAGCAGCATGTTAAAGCAGGTTCCAGAGTAGTTCTCTGCCCAGTTTGTGAATGAGGTTCCTCCAAGGGGAAGGAGAGCTTAAAGACCAAATTGTGAGCAAACACTATAGGCAGTTTCATTCAGAAGCACACAAAAAGGAAACAGTGCTCTAGGTCTTTGAAGAGCTGGATGCTCAGGCAAAACCTGAGCTCTTCAGTGAAGAACTCTTCTCATGAAACTATGGGTGTTGCAGTTTGCTGTTTGAAGCGCGGTCGCTGCGGACAGTAGCCACACATGCTGTGACAGCCACTCTCCACTCTGGGCTCGGGCACCTAAAGCTTGTAAACACAGTTTTGCTTAAGTAACTGGCTAGCAGATTAAGACTGCAAACAGGGCTTTAACATCAAAGTGCTCTTCCTCCAGTATAGCAGCAAACTCTCTCAAGACTATTAAACAAATCTACAGAACTTTAGACTATCAAGAGAATGCAAACTCCCATCAGATCTAGAAATGCTCATCCTCCTTTCTGCATTCTTCCCTTGCTCCTTATCTAAGCCTCATACAAAAAAAACCTCAGGGGGACCAACTGCACTGCAGACACACAAACCCTTCCAAGCAGGTGTTTCTAGTATAGCCTTTGCTGGTGCCCCAGAGCTGAGTGGACTCCCCCCACCCAAAGGTCTTTCCTTCCTGCTGATGGTATCTTACTCTTGCACAGGCTTCACTCCAGGGAAATGCCCCAACCCAGTAGAAGAGGGCAGATGCACTACCAGTTTACATACAACAGATCTTAGCCCCTTTCAGTTAAGCAAATGTTTTCTCATCCTTTCCTAACATTGTAACTCTCTGTGCTTATCTAAACACATCTGGGCACAGGTTTCTGCTGGCATTTCTTATTATGAGGTGCACAGCTAAAGCTTCAGAGCCACCCTCCTGTGTCCATGCAAACCTTCAAGGACAGCTCTCTGTCAAATTTCACTTGAATAGATTCAGTTACTCTCTCCCTCTCCTGCTACTCCTGTTTTGAGTAAAACACAATCTTGTATTTTACCAGGCTTTCAAGATTCAAGGGGAAATAAGGCATGCACACCACTGAACTTAAAGCATTTGTTATTCTCCTACATCGTACTCATCTTGACCAGTCCATCTTTAAGGCTGGTGGGATTTGGGATTTTTATGCTCATTTAAAATGTAAATTTAAAAACTAAGGGTTTGAGAGTTCAGATACTTCGGTTTAGTAACAGTATATAGTCAAGATTTGTTCTGGGAGTTTCCAGCAAGGTGATTTCCCTTCTGTCCCCTGTGTGCTCTCATTCTTACAAAGAATTTACATAAAATCTCAAATAAACTTGTTTTCTAAACTTACAAGCTGCTGTAAGCCTGCAGAGAGCAGCCAGATCACATGATCATTTGCATTAGAGGATACATGTCGACTTCTCTACACAATAATTCCTTTACAGACATCAGTTGAAGAGAAAAGCATCAGTATCTGAAAAACAGGTGCACATCAGATGAATATAGGTCATGAAAAGCATCAGTAAACATTATCTGAACCACGTGAAAGGGCGATCAAAGCGAGGAAGGACAAGGGCTGATGAAAAATAACCCAGTCACACTAATCATATTTCTCCACTGACAACAAGCTCACTCCACTGCCTCTCTCTTCAGTTTGGTGATTACTAACTTGTAAGACATCTCCTCTGAAGTCAGCTACCTTCTTCAGGACAGGTTCTGCAAACAGCCACTGCCACAAAAGCAACTCAATAACGTGTTCATTACTAAGATACTTTGCCTTTAAAAAAGAAGTTAGGTACAGCAATGTTCTTCGAGCAGAGAGCAAGCTCAGAAGAGGTGATACTAGGATGGATCCAACAGACACCACAGTTTTTCATTTCTGCACAGGCTAGTAGTGACTTCCAGGGAAGATCCCTTTTGTTTATTGTCTCAATAGGACAATAAGCTTAGACTATCAATTTGCTGTATCACACAACTGGACAGGTCCCCAGAGATGTTCCAGGAGGGAAGCTGTCACTCCTGCAATAGAACTTTCCTGCTCTCACTTGTCTTTTGAACCTCTCCAAAGCAATTGTAAAACTCCCAAACAAAAACATTAGAAACAAAAGGAGTTCTCCTCTCTCCAAGCAAATTCGCATTGAGAGAAACTAGCAAGTCAGTTACCCGAGCCAATTGCCAATACATACACAAGTGAGGAAGCCATACCAAACTAGCCACATTCATTGTCCCCTAGTACTGCAACAGGTTAGCAGCACTTGTCGAAGTGGCTTTATCGAGTAGGGAAGACAGCTTAAACCAGCTTGTCCTGAAAGAAAGAGTGCACTCCATCACGTGAAAACACTCATTTCCATCAGGAAAATCACCTACGCTGCAGCATCTGAATTCAGATTGTAAAGTGCAATATTCTTCCTGGGTCTGACAGGCACACATTCTGAAGTGTGACTTTAAAGAAGTGAGGAACATCATTATTTGCTTGCTTTCTTGAGCAAAGAGCTTAAGCAAACATTTTATTTAAAGCTATCCAGAGGCAGCAGTAGAGTGAATGCCATTTTAAAGTGCGTGAGCAGTGTGCAAAGACCTTCTATTTGTTTATTTTCAGAAGGTTTTCAAATGCACTGGGTTTGTTGCCTTTTTCTAATTACTGTTGTTTAAAAACAAAACAAACAAACAAAAAACACACCCCCAAACCACCAGCCTACTGCTATTTCCGCTCCCATCTTCTACTGAGCGGTGATCTTGTGGTAAAGGCATTCAGTGAAGAGAAAACAGAGCGTGGAATGCACAGGCAGCCAGCCTTCTGCACCAAAGCCACAGGAAAGCACATTAGTTCTCTCCTTTTTATAGATTAGAAACAGGTTCTTCAACTTGGTCATACTTAGAATAATGGACTATTCAGTGTTATTCAGATTTCCAGTAATCATAAGTGAAGTCTCCAGACAGGCAGCATGACAAGTAGCAACCTTTCTGAACACCTTATCTTCCTGCTGGTTAACTCGTAGGTAGCCGAGCGTGATCGCGCCTCGGAGCACAGCTCCTGCCAGCACACCGCTCCGCCAGCCTCGCTCGGGGCATTTGCAAGGACAGGGGGATGCTACCAGTTAAAGGCAAGTACCTTCTTTTGAGCTTTCTTCCAGCATTAGGAAGTATTTAATTCTAAGTCTCCTAGACTCGTTTCCTGTGCACGTGTTGAAAGCAACCTTTTGTAATGAGCAAAGCTCAGAGCTGGGCCGGACCCATCACAAACTTGAGCAGAATCAAGACCTCCCTAGCACGTTGTTCTTTTGGGGTTTTGGGGTTTGTTTTTAGAAAGAAAACAGAGTTACACCGAGTCCTCTTCACATATGTTTTGGCACTGACAGCCTCCATCCTTCAGGTTTAAGAAATGATTGTCAGAGCCTGGGGAAAAGACCCTGGGAGCAAGAGCACACACGTAACAGCGCTAGTGCAAAGCCAGCGCTCCAGCCCGGAGGCGTTCGGTCAGCAGCTCCAGAAGCAGCACACACGGTGCTCTGCCCAGCACAATCAGGCACCCGAGTCCCTTCCGCTCACTGGACTGCACACATTGGCTGGACTTTGGGAAGACAGAGGTACCCTAATCCATCCAGGGAAGCAGGGACCTGTGACAAACAGCTAACCGAACAGTGTTAGGCAATTACAGCAGCATCTCATAGTATCTGCCTGCACTGGGGAAAAGCTGAGACATTTTTGTCTCTCAGGGTACTCGACTGGCACTGAAGCACTCATGTAGAGAAGGGCCAAAGCACATGCCCTGCAGGAAATTTTTAACTTTTAACATAAGCTGTTCAGCTGTTCAAAAGCTCAGTCTCAATTAGCTAGTCTGAAGCAAGTGGCCGCGGCTTAAATTATTAATCTTCTGCAATCACCCTGAACAAATTCTTCCAGATCGCCACCTTCCCTCACGCAGGGAGCAGCCAGCGCCTCTTCCACAGCGCCTCAAGAGATGCGGGGCTTTTGTTTACTTCTTTCAGAATATTTGGAAATTGAAGAAATGCACGGAACGTGGCATTTCACAGGGCAATTTTAGCCCTTAAACGAGAAAAATCCCCAACTCTTAAACCTCCAGCAAAAACCCTAACTCAGTGGGATTTTAAAACCCCAGGTCAATTCCACTGAACGGACATCCAGTCAGCATGGATCAGATTATCTCCAAATTCTGCTCAAAATGAGCATCTCTTATTATTGGCTTCCTTATTTGGGAGCAGACTTCTGGTGTGTCAGTTAAAATATTCAAGTCCTCCCACAAAACAAGTCAAAGCAACTATGGAGGAGGGGAAGCCACTATTAACAATGTGTGGAATGTAACCTACTTGAGGGAAGGCAGATAATATTAGGACAAGGAAGTTGACTATTTCAGATCTGAGGCTCTTTTCCCATTCAGTCCCACCAATACAGACACTAGGCAATTTTAACTTTATGTGTAGTGGGGAATTTCATCAACCTTTGTAGAACACAGATGATAAAAATCATCTTGACAGACAAAAAACACATTATCAAATCCTCTGGTTACCCCATGCACACTCTATCCGTTCTAACGGGTGCAAAATTGTCTAGTAGCAAAAGCAAAGTGTCTTTAATGCAAAAGCTAAACTCTGATGTGCCTTTAAGTGAAAAAAGTTGAGACATATGCATTAATATATTTGAGTGTTCCTTTCCAGCAAGATAGAAACAAAGCAGAAACTCCCCAGGAGACAAAACACTGTCTATAGTTAGCAGATTTAGGCACAGACACAGGAATTCAGAATTCTGTCAGGTTTTAAACATCCTTGTTAAAATAAAAACACTCAATTAAAAAAAATAAAGAAAGAGAGTCTCCTTGCACAAAGTAATGTTCTCAGAACTAATACCCAAGGGGATCAAAGAGCTAACCCACTGAGGCAGTAAACAAACTTTCAGCCTTCGTGGTCTCAGAGGTGCAGAGGCACCTACTGTAGCTAGCCTAGTCAGAAGACCACAATAGCTCGAAGCCTCAGAGCTGCCTTGACATTTCTATCTGAACCTGAAAAAAAACCCCAAACCTCTTGCTCCATTAGCTGATCTGGCACAGTGTAAACTCTGAGACTTCAGCTGAACACCTTCTGATCAGATAACAGGGCTCACTCATTCGTATTATACCCAGCAGGCATTTTGAAGCTCTTCTTGTGCTTGCT
>VWZY01003968.1:285663-332651 GCA_013399075.1 Chloroceryle aenea | reverse complement strand
GCATTCACCACTCACTGCCTTCACTCCTGGGATTAAAATGGCACTTCCCTTTGCCCCCCCCTAGAGAAAAGTCATGCTAATAGGCAATAGCCAAGCAAACTCTCAGCCAGATAAATAATTTCTTAGTTCTGCAGGTGGAACTCGTGTGGACATTTTCCAAAAGGCCAGGGCCCGATTTTACCCAGCAGCGTTTCAAAACACAGAGGACATAAAGGAAAGGGGTGAAAATGAAACTCAGCAAGACAGTGCTAAGTATGACATTCAGGGGTGACTAGGGTGTGGGTGAGATCCCTGGCCCTGCAGCCAGTCCATCTTCCCTGGCGGTGGCAGAGGTGGCACAGGGAGCCTGCGGGAAGCTGCGCAGGGAAGTGCAGAAATCCACACGCGCTTCTCCTGTGCTCTGGCACCAAGTCCAGCATGTTCGGTTTGCACTTTCCCTGAACAGCTTGTAAGACACAAGCAAATATTTGCACACTCAGCTCCTCGCAAACGAAAAGATTCAAGTTCTCGCTCAAGCATGGTCTGCTAAGAAGGGCCCTGGGATGTGGGAGTGGATCAGGAGATGAGGCCGCAGCATGTGCTGCTCTACCCTCTGGACACGGGCCAGCCTGCAGCCCTGGCCTGAAAAGCCACACGCAAGGTTTCTCCAGCTCTGTCTCCCTGCAGGGTGTCTTTCCACCTGATCCATCTCACCCCAGCCATCCTCCCTGCTACAAGGCCTCCTGCTCACAGGCTCTTTGCTTCTGGTCATATTTCCACCTCAGTCCTTCCTTGTCCTGTTCCAGGTGACACCACAGGCCTGCTGCACAGGCCTTCTCCCAGCACGGATTTGGTCACCGATGGAGGCAGAATGAGAAGCTTCACACTGCAGTCACATCCTCTAAGAGGACACCCAGAGTCAACTGACTCTTCCCAGACAACCCCTTGCTTCGGGAAGAAGATAACAGCATTTTGTTTCTGAACATCATAGTCTCGATAATTGCTTTGTCCCTTGTCAGCTGAAGACTCTGGGCCTTTGTCCCTCGTCAGCTGAAGGCTCTGGGCCAAGGAGATGAGTTTGGACTGGTGGGTCAATCACCAGCAAGATGCAGAACTTCAAAATGAAACCTGCTAGCACCAGCAGTGCACTACATGGTGGTTGCCCCTTGTGGCCTCTGAGTCCTACCAGCCAAGCTGTGATGGACAAATCCAACACAGGCAAAGTCATGATTAAAGATCTTCAGTTTGGACTGCAAGAGTCAGAAGTATCTTTGAAACATTCAGGCCACCACTCTCCACAGATTCCCTGTCTGACAAGGCCCACTCCCCCATCCAGTGCCTGTCCCAGAGCAGCCGCAGCTATTTAACACACAGGGACTGCCACTCACTTGTCACTAAGCCTCATTGGACCCACCAGCACAGATTTACAAACATCCTGGCAGGCTTCACTAGAAAGCCTCATGATATCTGTGTTTTCCCCTCCTCCAGCGTCAGGTTCAAAGGAGATGCTGAAAACTTTTGAAGCAGGATCATTCTCAGCATGAAGTGGAAGAGGCTGAAACCCCTCTGTGCTATTGGGTGACAAAGCCAACCCTACATGACAGTGGAGAACAGGGTTAGTTTAACCACATGCTGTGAAATGCTCTAAATCAGTGGAATGTGCTTTTTTCTTTGACTACAATATGGCAGGTCCTGACTGACAGACTAGACAGTGCTGTGCAGACTGCACAAAGCAGCGCAGCCCTGATGACTGCTGTGTCTTACACAGCTTCTGCAAGGAACTGGCTGAGCTTTTCCATCTGGACCAGGACAACTAGCTTCTTCAGCTTTATGCCCATCCTCTGCAGCCTGTGAGTAGCTGGAGAAGCCAGATGACACCCTATGTAACAATGTCTTCATTAACAGGGCGAATTGTACAGATTAGGGTTAATGATACCTGACTTTTCTATCTGATTCTGTTTCCCAGAGAAGGGGTTTAGGTTTGCCCGCTTTACCTGCTCCACACCACTCTGGGCAGGCATGGTTCCTCTGACTGTGTTTGTCCTGTCTCTCCGTGTCTTTGCTGATGACCTTTCGAGCATCCTGGCATTCAGCTGTGACTGCTGCCTCCACAACCTTTGAGAAACATCACAGGCTGAGGGCTGCATGTTTTGCTGAGAAGAATGTGACTGAGAAGTGTCTGTACCACGCAGTTCAGGAAGGGGGGAGTGCGAGGAGAGTGTTGCTTGTTGTCTGCTTCTTGTGGTGGTGGAGAGAGCGGCAGAGGGAATAAGGCTGCGCAAGCAGTTCATAAGATGGGCGAGCAAGACTTGATAAGGCTTGAAAGGGGTGGAGCTACCTGCTGGATCCTACAGAATCAAAAAAAGCACCCTTTCACCAAGGAAACCTTCTTTACCCCTGCTCACATTGACAGAAGACCTTCTGTCCCACCCTGTTCTCTCACTTTTTTACCTCTAGAGAAATTGGCCATTTCCCTACCTACCTCGGCTTTTGGGCAACCACTCTATTAATGGAGCAGCTGAGCCTTCTGAACCTCATGAAAGGCCACCTTGAGCCCTGGATGTTGTTAAGCCTCTCCATTTTGTTGGGAGGAGATGGCCCAGTGGTCACCATGTGGTATGGAGTCTGCTGCCATTTTGTGTCCTTCCAGCCTACGCCTAAGAAGGTCTCTGAAGAGAATGGGACAGCAGACATGACTCTTCCTTGTGCTCCATTACTGGCACTTGAGACCATAACTCAGTGGCTCTGAGGAAGGCAGAAACTCTCCTGGCAGAAGCTGCAATTCATACCCCCCAGCAATCGCTCAAAAAAAGGACATGCGTAGAAAAACAGCTGTCTTACTGAGGCTGGAATGACAAGTACTGGCACAGGGGATCGCTAATGGGGGCTGGGGCTAGGAGGGGGCTGAAGAGGTTTCCTGGGTTTATCTCCTTTGGGGGACTCTCTGGGGTCTAGAAAGTGGATCTAAAGGATATTTCTCCTAGTGACTCTCCTTGCAAGATCTGTTCAGAGCACAGATATCCAAAGAAGTGTCTGATTTAGTGGTGCGCATTCCCTGGAAGATGTGCTCAAGGTGTCTGCATCACACCTACCACATCATAACATGTGAATCAGCTGTCAAGTCACCAACCTGCATGGTTCTCTCCTCAGGTCTTCAAGCTCATGGACACCTTGAACTTATTCTCATTACCATCTGGCAGCCTCCTGATAGTGCTGCAATGCTGTTTCCTCCAAGCTCTGCTTTTCCCTGCACTTGCTTTCCTGCAATTAAAAAAGGATCGATGTTAGAAAAGCAAAAGGAGAAAAGGAGGAGAGGAGAAAGAGCGAGATAAAAGACATAGGTACTTCAGCAAAGGGGAACAGCAACAGAAGGAACAGCAAATAAAGCAGGGGAAAGATTAAGCAGGGAAGATCAAATGAGTTGCAAAGGTTTGAGAACTAACAGCAGGAAATGTGAGGGGCCTGACACGTCTGGGGCTTTTGTACATCCTGAAAACCACCTCAGAGTGTCAGGATCTCCCAGAGAACTTCAGTCTGTGCTGGAGGATTTTTCAATGGTGTGGCCCAGTTGCTGCTTTGAAGACTTCAGGACAGGGCACACAGTAAGTGGTTTCCTCTAGAGAGGCCATAGCCTGCCTGCCCCACAACTGCTCTGTGGTCCAAACCAACAGGCAGCACATGGGGGCAACTGGGGACATGTGTTCCAGAGCCAAACTGCACATGTATCTGCAGCTGAAGGCTGGCACTGCACTACACACAGACGTAGCTGCTGCTGGAAGGAAACTGCAACCCAAGGGCAAGACAGCGATACAGCCCCGAGCTTAGACAGAACAAACAGACTCCTGATTACAGCTTGGCACCAGATCAGACCATAAGCTCAGTCAGACCAAGTATTGCCAGGACCATTTGCCATCCACAAGCAGGCTGGGTGCCGGAGAGTCTGGGGCTTCAGCTGCAGCCCACAGCAGTGAGGCTCACTGGCCTGCTGTGGCCAAGGAGCTTTCTCCACGGCAGCACTGTGTCAAGAGGGACAGGAGAATCACATCACCAGAAGTCATGAAGATGATGCAGACAAAAGCTGTGGTCTGTTCGTGTTGTTTGGATTTACCTGGTATTAGCTGAATGACAGAGGTTCACGATAGTACTGGCATTAAGCTTTTTGCCCAAAGTGATAAAGAGATTTTGGATTCCAAATTCTTTCATCAAGCTATGCCTTCCCATTTGCTAATGACGCTTCTCAGTTTGTTAAGAGTAAGATTTCACACTGCATGTTTGACCAAACTTCTTTAAAATCTCTGCTCTCAGAGAAGCAAAGTAATTTCTCATTTCATTGTAGGAAGTCATAAAAACAAGCCTGTCATTCACCTATGCCCTACAGGTTTTTCAGACTGTTTGCTTTTGGCACTTGTCATACACTTGGAGAACCTTTCTAGATAATTGGGCAATGAAGTGTTAACACTTTCCGGGGTGGGGAGTGAGGGAGAGGCTTTTTTCTGGAAAGAAGCAGAACAATGTCTAATGTCGACAAAACCTGAGTTTTGTTTTTGTTGACCTTTCAACGTGGTGTGCAGCTGAGCAGGGATTCGTCCTCACTGCTTCTTTCTTTAGTCTCAGGTTGGATTTAATAGTGAGAAGCACAGTGCAAAGACCATTTTTTCTCACCGTGATTATAGCCATTACATCCACAAGCAGTGTGATCGTATTATTTTTGTGCTTTAATGTATAAAACTCGCTGCCCTAGGGATAGCAGGCAGCTCTGAGTAACGTACACAAAACATATGGGCTCCTGCTGCGTACTTTTGACACTCCTTAACAGTGAGAATTAAGATCTATGGCTCTCATCTTTCAGCTGATAACATCAAAGCAGGCTGCAGCGGCCACACAGAGCCTTCCTGAAATCAAATTGGTCTCTGAGCAAACACAGCAGTTCATGTGGGAACTACTAAACAAGAACAATTTAGACCTGCAGCTTCAACTGCAGTGTCTATAGAAACAAGCCCCATGTACTGCAGCAGGTGAAGCTGTAGCTGATAGTCGTCTCTTACTCGGTCCTGTGATAAAGGGTCTTGTTTTTATTAGGGATACGGACAGAAACTACCAACAGCAGCTCATAGCTATGCAGAGAGGTAATCTCTGGTGGAAAAAACCCAACCGTCACCAAATAATTAATCTCGCATTCCACTTGAGATCTCTCCCACACAAATGGGGGAAGGTGTGTCATGATTCAAATCACTGCCAAAACAGCACGATGTGGCATTTCTTAGTTTAATTGTTTCAACAGATCATTTATTTTTTTCTGTAAGAATGAGTTTGATTTGAGCTTTCATCCTTGAAATACCAGGGTGAACTTCATTAACTGCAGTTTACCTTCACTGAATGACTAACAAGACCCCCGGAGCTGGGGGAAGTAGAGCAGATTGCTCACTCCCCAGGCAGCTCAGCCAACACCCTGCACTGCCAGTCACAGCTATGCCCTCCTGTATCCTTGTGTTCAACATGGGACAGCAGCAGCCTGTGGCAAGTGGTAAGAAGGGAAGCTAGCAAGAGCCCTGAGAAGGCTGGATTTTGAAGGAGAAAGCCCAGGGAAAATAGGGTGACTCTACTACTGGGAATTTTAATCTGACAGACTTCTACCTTCTTCCTTTTTAATCACAACCCATAAGAACAGCCATGAGGATGTTTTTATGCCCCAGGAGCCTTATGAGAACATCCACACACAGCACTGAGAAGCAGCCCTTGCGTGCCTGCCACGCACCTTGCTCAGAGGTACAATTCACTCCTTTCTTCAGCCAACGTTATTTTTCTCTTAGACGTGTTAGAAGCAGTTTCTCGTATCAGTAGTTTCAACTCAGCACTTCCACAAATACGGACATAGTCTTTTAAAATAAGCCCCTAATAAGTTCCTAAAGCCTGTAAAATATCAACACGCAGTCAGCATGTGTTGCCTTTTATACATCAGCCTGGTTTTCTCAACAGTACAAATGAAAACAATGAATCCCTAGTTAGACTACTAATTGCTTAAAGCACTGGATACACATCCAACCACTGAAATGCTTTTTAAAGAAATACACGAGTGCATTCCCGTGACTATTGACCAGCTACTGGGTTTCCTAACATGCAGTTACCATATTAAAAGGAAAACACATAGCAATGCAAAGTCAGTTGTAGAAACAAATTAGAGTAATGGGTTGCAGTTCCTGTGATTTTTCCCTCCTGAGTAACAAACATGTATTTTTACCACTTACTGATGCACTACATTGAGATTAAGCTGATTTGATCTCAGTTCTGGATTCCTGAGCTCAGAGTATCCACAGCAAGCACAATGAGCAAAGCAGCTGGAACCCACAGCAAGGTAAGGGAAGTACTCAGCAATTTACCTTGAGAGTGGTCTTTTATCTGTCTCTTGTTAAGGGATTAATGCAACACTGATTGAAACTGGTGAGGATTTTACCGCAGAGTTAGTAAGAATTGTGAGCTATGACAGATAAAAAGGAGCTCCTGTAGTCACTGCGAAGGGGATGTGAAGAAATAGGAAAGAAATTTACTTTTTAAATATCCCAGAATTATCTGAAAGTAATCTGAAGTAAGTTCACACAAAGTGCATTGGTTCTCTGTAACCGATAAACAGAGGAACTTCCCTTTCACCTTTACACTGCACTTCAGTAGGACAAGCCACAGGTCACATGCGAAAGACAACTTCTTCAAGGCAACACAATGTCACTCACCTTAATTTAGTCATCAAACTGTAACCTGCACCGTGAGAGAGTCCCCAGGACCTTTCTGTGACACTGTCATAGAGGTTGGGTTCCAGCTTTTAGAAGGGATATTCACACTTCACTGTTGGAATGAAGCATCTGGATTTATTTCACTACTACTACTACTAAAATGATAGTGATAAATACAGGTGCCCGAGACAGGAGGTATTCTGTGGTCCAGCAACCAATATCTGTATTTATTTAACACTTGTAAAAGCCAAGCCTAGACAGCCTCCTGAGTCTCTCCAATCCAGACAGCACTGCTCGGAAGGTAGCTTGCACTAGTTACTGGTGAACTTGGATGTTGCACTTCCTTCAGTAACATATATAACAAACACCAACAGCACAAGTAATGACCCCCTGGCAGCCCAGCAGTAGCTGAAGCAGGAATCAGCAGCACGAGAAAAGCAAAGACTAAACCCACAGCGTGCATGGCGATGCTGAACAAGTGTGAAAGCAGAGCTGCAGTCTGGTTTGCAATAGCCCTTCACCTCCA
Organism: Chloroceryle aenea; assembly: GCA_013399075.1. Lineage (NCBI taxonomy): Eukaryota > Metazoa > Chordata > Aves > Coraciiformes > Cerylidae > Chloroceryle > Chloroceryle aenea. The sequence goes on along the minus strand of VWZY01003968.1, from coordinate 325,421 downwards.
CTTGCAATCCTGGAACTGACAACCATGACTTGGCTAATACACATGTTAGGGATAAAGAATGGAGCCACTTACACAGTATTGGCACTGACAGTAATTTATTCAATAGAGAGCAGCTCATGCCCACCCTGTCACAAATCTCTAGCAAATAGATTCTATTTATCTCTCCACCTACTTCTTATTCCTGTCTTCCTTGCCACTCATTATTCTCTCCACAGTCAGGAGTCACAGTGTCTGAGGCATCGCTTCACCAGCCCTCATTTCTTGAGTTAAAATCTCACCAGAGACTTTGTTCAACAAGATTTTGTTGAAGCACTTTGGAGACAGAATTGCAGTTCATGGAAGGTTTTTGGAGATCATAAATGGCTAAGGTCAGAGATCATCTATCAGCCTAATAGAGTGTCTATTAGGATGTGTCCTCAAGCTACGTCTGATGCATCTGTAACACCAGAAATAGCAATAACACTGAGGAAAGGGGTAATTGCTGAGAATTTTCAAGAGCTGTAGCACATGCCAGGGAGAAAAGATGGAGATGACAGTAATCAAGGTTAGGCTCGTCTGCCTGCCCCTCATAGTGAGATTTTGCACTGAGGTCTCCTGATGCTCATCACCAGTAAGAGGACAAAATGGGAACCCATTATCCTGTAAATTAAGGGGAATAGCTAGTAGGCATGATGGGAACACCATCTGAGGCTTGTAGGGGCTTGTTTTCCCTAGGCTAAGAGGAGAAAAAGGTATTGTGCATCAGAAAAGTACAAAAGTGTCCTGGGGCTCCTCCTCATATGCTGTTACTCGTGTATAATCTGTACCCCAGGGTCTTTCCTTAGGCACTGTCAAACATGGAGAGAGAGAAGATTGGAAAGCTCAGGATGTCACTATGAGCACGGTTAAGGGACACGTGGAAGAGGAGAGCAATGGAGGAAGGCTCTGAAAGTGGGAAATAACGTCATAAATTAAAGTCATTTTAAGTAAAATAAACCCCAAACAGCAGAGAATGGGAAGCTAGTAAAAGTGAATAAAAGAAACCTGAACTCCAAACATCCAAATATTCCAATATATAATATATGATCATTCCTATCATATACATTGTGGGAATAAAGCAAAGACATCTGAGCAAAAGAAATGGAAAAGTGCAAAGGAGACTAGACATTCTAAATGAAGTGTCCATTTCAATACTGAATACTTACAATCATCACTAAAACAGATGATCACGAGCAAGAAGCATTTTCCAGGGGGAAGCTGCTTAGTTTTTTTAAAAATAAAAATATTATCAGCTCATGCTATAAACGGTATTTGTCTTTGTACCCAGAGGTTTTGCTTTTGGGAGCAAAGCAGGTTTTCTCCCCCCATCTGCTGTTCTAGGAGAGATTTTACAGTATTTCCTCACGGTGCCCCACCACAGTTCCAGTGAAGAACTTGGTGTAGTCTGGGGCCATGGATGGATCATGAGAAATTTTACAGAGAGGAAAAAAAGATGACAAACCTGGCTCTAAAAAGTTAACTTACAGGTCATCTACTGCCAGGTTCCATATGAGTGCCAGGTTACTCTTTTAGTTAAGGTACTGCCTAGGAATATCAGACAGAAATGAGGAGTCTGCTTCTGACTGCAATGCAGAGATAAATAACACAAATGTCACCACGTCTAATAAGAGAATGGAAAAGTGCTAGCCAAATCCTGTGCCCAGCTTGGGCAGTTTCACCGCAGAAGCTCCAGGAGGTGGTTCTGACACAGCAGTGACACCAATCAGAAAAGAGCAAGGAAACAGGCAGTAAAAGAGTGAGTGAAATCTATCGGGAAACCAGGACATTATGGATACAACTCCTTATTTGCTCACCCTCTATCTTCTAAAAGCTCTGACACTGATAAATGCTCCCCGCAGAACAGTTTGCTGTAGGGCCTTTTCAGTATTTCTATTTGGTTTTGTTCAGGGGGGTCACTCCAGGGTTAGATAACAGAAAGCAATATTAAAGGTTGTGAAAAAAAAAGCATGATAGGGTTCAAATTTTAAACAAACTTGCACGTGAGCCTTGCCCTTGCCTTTTCATGGGAGGTGAAAGGTAGAAACCCGTATGCTGCTGATAAATACCCTCCTGATGTAGTAAGACCTGCACTGAATACTCTCAAGTCAGTCATAGTTAAGAAGGTCACCAGAATGTTCTGCTTTTTTATTGAAGGGTCTTCTAACTGCCTTTTACAGTTCACTCAGTATGAGGTCCTATAGATCTACAGACACTATATAATCTTCCCTAATTACTATCAATCACTACTTCAATATTCATCATTTTTCCATAGTCTGGCTTCTCCTCATTTTAATCAGCCGGCTCATCCCATGAGTCAGAATCTGTATACACGTCAAGTCGATACTTAATTCTGTTAAGGTTGGAATTGAAAACCTTATCTCATAAACCAAACTACATTTTGCAGTCTGGGCTGTGAGTCAAAGTCAGGTGATGTGAGGGAAAGCTCAGAGCATCAGAGGAAATTCCTGGAACATTTTGTGAGTGACAATAAATTTCATCTCCCACCAAATTCCACCTCAGGTAGATCCCTGCCACCCTACACGGGGTTGTACTGTCAAAGTCTTACCATTTCCAGTAAAGATTATTGTATTTTACTAGGAACTTAAGGGATATTCTACATCCATTAGTGGCCTGCTCATTGCTGAATGGCTTAATGAATGGCTTGAGGTATCCAGAATAGTATATTAACACTCACTTATTGGAAAAGTACCACGTGCATTATAAAATGATTCTTCTTTTTAATTTTTTATTTTATTTTTTTAATAACTAAGGAGACCCTGCATTTAACTGCAGGAAATTTCAGCAATCAGTAAATACACAGAGACCACAAGCCATAGAGAAATTAAAAGGAAACATATAAAGGTGCCTTGAGACAACAGCAGGTCCTGAGTCTACAAAGATTTTCTAATTTCAGAGGCTCAGGACGACAACATTTTTGGGATTTGACAGGAGGAGAACAGGGGAGACTTGTGCTCCTGCTTGGATGTTTACCAGGAGCTCAGCCGCTCGGCGGGGTGTCTTTTTTCTTGATGGTTTAGATAGAGGTAGGATTGAATTTACAGGTAAATTAGCTTCATAATATCAGTAAGTCAGACTGCACTGCTCTGCAGTCTTCTTGGAAATGCAAGATTTGTCTGCCCTTTGTGAGACAGACGTCAACAAACAGACCAAGAACTTGAAGCCAAACCTTTTCCAGAAAAGAAAAGAAAAAAATCTTTATTTTAGCTTCATATTATTTTACTTACTATAGATATAATAAAGTGGAGCCACTCAAAATGGGGGGGTTGAGCTGCTGGTACCCTGCACTGTCTGTGAAAGATACGCTTAAGTGAGCCAAGTAGGACGCATCCCTGGATGGAGACGTGTTAGCCTCCGAGAAGGAAGGAAGGTTTTATGACTTCTCTCAACCCCCTAGGACTGTTTCACAGACACTAACAAGGAAAATGGAAACAAAACAAAAGAAGCTGAGCTGGGAAACATCATAATTTCTCATCTAAACAGATCCTGCAGCAGAGCAAGCACAACCTTTAGAAGTGTCACCACTAGATCTGGGCATTCACCTCTCTAGAAAATGCCCCCTCCTCTGGTGACTGCTGTCCCAGTAACTGCTAACTCAGGCCATCAATACCTGGGGAAAGATTGCCACTTTTGAGAAATTGCTCATTTTGAGCCAAAACCTACAATGTCAAGACAGATTTGTAGACTTATAAAAAACATTTCTGAGCTGCAGATCTTCAGATTTTAGCGTGGACTTCAATAAATGAATTCCCAAGTGGTCTTGAGGCATGACTGGAATGGCTTTGGCAAGATTTCCCATCGTGAGCAACGGTGCATGAATTTTGACTTCCTCAAACATAAGAAATGTTCTGCTCTTGACTGAAACCAAAGCCAAACCCTCCCTCATTTTGTACACATCACTTACCCAGAGAAATAGGGTGGGGTTAGAGTGTCCTCGCGGAAGGGAAGTGGGATGCAGAGCTACAACACAAAGGGGACAAAAGTCGTTATTTTATTATAGCCCATGCTGAAGTACAGACTCCCCCTTTGCCCACTGTCTTGCCTTCAAACCCCCATCCCACCAGGGCTGCAGAGAGCACCTCCAGATCAGACCAGTTTGCACTAGGGGACCACAAGCACCCCTCTGTGTCAGAGCATCATTAGGCTGGTTTTGGGTTTGGGAGAGGGCAGAGACTGAAATGCCTTTTCTGATTTCAGAAATCCAGTTGGCTCTCCTGGGCAGCAAGAATCAGAAGGGATTTTTTTTCCCTGAAGTAGGATAATTTAAGAGGTTTTCTAAGACCTGTTTAGGAAAATGATGAAAGGTCCTCACCATTCTCCCTTTTGTCTTGCTACCCAGCAAATAAAATCCAAATTCGCCCTAATCTGTACTACCCAATTTACACCTGCTTCTTTGATGTGCTTCTCTCCGAGGAAGAGAAAGCCCAGGCTGGCAGCAGGCTACAGCCAGCGAGGTGCTCAGACACAGCTCTTGGAGACCTGCGTTGCTGTTCACCTGCCACAAAGCAGCTGGTGACCGGGAGTCGCTGCGGTCACAGCACGGTCCGGGGCAGGGGCTGGGCTTCCTGCTGTCAGCCAAACCAGCTGGCACCAACTGCCTTTTCCACTGGAAAGAAAGGCTCCTGTGTTAGCTTTGATAACTTCACCTTTCATTTAACAAGTCTTCTCAGTATGAACCGAGATGAGAATCCTGCTTTATGGGCTTAGAGCCACCAGCTTCTTCACCAGTTTCACTGGTTTTAAATGACCCACCAGAGCATGTGGGGACTACTGGGCTGGAGCACATTAGGCCTTAGGCAGCACCTCAGAAAGATGGGCTTCTAAGTCAGGCTTGATTTGCTTCCTGCTTTCCAGCAGCTACCTCCACTGTCTTTGGTTTGTTAAGCCGTGGTTGTAGCCTCTCCTCAACGGTGAGTCCCTCGGCACAGGGATTGTCTCCCAGAGTCCAGCAAGATAAACTTCCATCCAGGGCTTGCTGGAATACAAGCAATCAGCTTGAGCATAGCGGGGGATGTAACTCACCATGACACTGCCGTATGAACACCCACCTTCGTTTAAAACAGCTTCACAACATCAGTTAATTCCTCTTTGAGAGCTGATACTGGAGCTAATGATCTCCAAAATACAGCACACAACCCCAAGGCGCAACTCATGCCTGCCTAGAAAGCGGAGTGCGGCAGGGGGATTTGTCCCAGTCCTGCCCCAGCAGGGGTGGCATGTCCTGGGGCACTCCCGCACACCTACGGAATGCAAAGAGGGGCACAGAGCAAAGCGGGAGGGAAGCTGGCCCTGAACAGGCACGGCAGCCTCGTCAGGAAAAACACCGCGGTGAGCAGAGGAGGGTGTTGGCTGCAAGAGCAACGGTCTCCACTCCAGTGCTTCTCCTGTGCTCAAGGAAGGACAACTGGCCTCTCAATCAAGATCTGCTGAGCAGCACCTCTCTCTTTCACCAGTTTCTCCTAAGGCAATCAACAAGATCCTGATTTTTTCTTTGCTAGATATGCACATTAAAGAAGTATCAATATTAACAATGCTTTTTAGTGTAGCAGTAAAAGAAATGTCAGAACATATAACTCAGAAAGAAACACACATGCTGCATTTGTCCCTGAGTGACAGTAAAAAGCAGGTGGCATGAATTCCAAACCCCCACTATTTAGAAAGTTTTTCTCCTCTGATTATCTGCTGGGCTGGGACTTTTATTCTGCCTTTGCTGTCTCAACACACATGTGATCAGTCAAAAAGAAACAATACTGATTTTCTGAATCTATAAACATCAAACGCTCTCCACGAGCACAATGTATCAAAGAGCCACGGGCTCATGCAGCAGCCCAGCCCTGCAGAGGTACTTTGTGATCCTGCTTCCTTTTCTTCTCCCGGCAAAAGGAAAACTGGACTTACATCCTGAAAGGAAGAGTCACCAAAGGGCGTGCTAGGTGACCTAACAGACCTTTTGCATCTCTAACGTCTGATTCAGTGCGAAGAATGCAGACCCGTGAATCATGACACTGGGCTGAACAAGCAGTGACACGGCTGGAGCCAAAAGATCTCCAAACATTTCCACTCTACCCAGTGCCTTATTGTAAGTGTATAACGAACAGAAAAAGATGATGTGTTCAAGACAGAAAGACAAAGCATAAGGCAAGGTGCCAGCCTGATCCTTCCAGCGGCATGTTTCCCTGCAGAGGTAGCAGACTCTGGGCTACAGACTGCGTGGGCAGGGGATGGAAAGGAATCCCAAATTTGGTACCTCGCAGGTAGGCGGAGGATCTGATTCACGTTCTAATCATTTGTAATAGCCTGCAGCCACAAGGCCAAATACTTTCATCTTCTCAGATCTCATAAGCTAGGCAGGGTTAGCTGGATCAATATTTGCAGTGGAAGGCCTCCAAGCAGGACCGATGCGAGCAGGAAGCGACGCTGATGAGAGCTGGGCTCAGCCCAGCGCCGAGCCAGAACCACAGGGTGAGTTTGGAAGGAGTTACTCTGGCAGGGTTACCACTTCTTACACAGGGCTGTCAAGGGCAGCCCTGGGGATGCATGGTCAATAAAAGCACAAGGCCATTTTCTCTCTGAAGAGGGTTTCCTGACACCCTGAACAAGTCCAGCCTGTGCAACTGCATCTTAACCCCATGCTGCAGCTGGGGGAAACACGGATTCCCCTGCTAGCAAACCCCACACAGGTCCCTGGGCTCTCTTCATGGGCCAATCTAAAGCAGTCCAGAACCACGGCGCCCCACACTTCTAATTAACTTTACCAATTTAACAGGCCAAGCCTCCTAAGCCTGGTCTGGAATCTCAGGCTGATTTTAATAAAACCTAAGGCTGTGCTCAAGGTGCACACATTGGCTTTCTTGAGCTGTTATTGATGAGCAGTTAAAAATAATGTGCCCAGAGATAATGCAACGAAGATCTTTGCATATGCTTCAACCCATTTTGACTATCTGGGGAATGGCCAAAGAATTCAAGACTGAAAAAAAAGAACAAGTAAAATACAGTTGTCTCCTTGTTACCGAAACAAACAGCAAGTCATATATTATCATTGTCATAAAAAAGACTTCATCAGGACAAAGAGACTCAATGCTACAGCCTGCAGCAAAGATACCATTAATAAAATAAATCACATCATTCACAACTGCAAGTGCTTCACTTTAAAGGCAAAAAATCGGGAGAATAGGACTGTGTGTACTTGAATGAAGCAGTACAATCTGTATCAGTGTACTGCACACGTCAACACTGCTCATACAATGAATAAAGAGGAAATGCAACACAGTCAAATAACTTTATTAATCTTCTGCACAATGACCTTCTACGAAACTCATATAACCAATGGTCTGCATGCTTTGTAAACTATCAGATTACTCCCCCGTGAATAAATAAAATTCCACAGGGGAAAAAAAATAGCATGAAAGCTCAATTATTGGTATCTGTTAAGGCTAGGGGGCAAATATTTCAATAAAATAGATGATAACATCGGGCCAAACAGGAGTACTCTGAAGGTTTTCGGTATAAGCAGCAAACTGATACTCTTCTTAGTACCAATTTCAACCAAATTTTACATGCCACTTGAGATTATCTTTTTTCTTCATGCAGATCAGCTGGATGGAGGATAGAAACTCAATTAGGTAGACACAGAGAGGGAAAATGGGCACAGTAAAGAGCAGCCATCTAACAAGAGCATCAATACTGACCTGTGAGTCAGCCCATCCATAACTAAATCAGGCAAAACGCTGCTGCTTGCCCAGAGAAATACAGAAAGGGATCTAGAAAGTCTTATAAAAGCAGAAGGAAAAGCAGTGTGGATACAGCCAGGTGGAGGTACAGGCCACAGATATGAAGGGAACCTACATTAGCTCTGCTGTGAACAGAAAACTTACTTTTCTCAAGGATTTTATTTATGCTTTTCAACTGAGAAACCAACTGGCCAAACCCTTCCTCCTGCTAAGGACAGTTGGCAGCAACACGAAGGTCAGTTTTAAACGAGACAAGGATCTAGCATAGAGTGCCCAGCGTCCGAGGAGACCTTTTGATGCCAGCCTTCCTACAGCCCCCCCAGAGGAGGAAGATACGATGTGACAGGAGCACTGATGTGAAATGCATCGCATCCAGTCTTCTTTAACACAAACAACTTGAAATATGCTTATGGCTGACTCTTTGGCAAGAGAGGCTCTGAACTGGAGGGATGCAACAACCCCTCTCCATTTGGTCTGAGGTATGGACGGGGACTTACCCAACACCAATGTGGTGATTCATAAATGAGTACTTGAAAAGTACTAACCAAGCTCCCAGTCAGCTCAGGCAAAACCAGTCAGGAAATATTAAAATAAGTATGGAAGGTCTGCCGAAAAAGTGGGATCAAATTGTCAAAGGATGAGTTTGCTTGAAAAGAGAGCTCTGCATGAAGCCTTGAAGGTGTCGGTAAAAGCTGAGGCCACAGCACGCTCAGGAAAAGATGCCACCAATTAATTCTCTAAATGAGGAAAGCTTCTAAACTTTTCTAGATGAGCCCCATTGGGAGAGAGAACAGGGCAAACACAGCCAAGAGGAGCAGCCAGGGGTGTCTTTATGGAGCAGAAACAGCCTTCCAAACCTCATACCCTCTCCAAAATAGGAGAACTATGGTTTAGCTGCACTGGCTACAGAGGAATTTGAAAAACAAGGAATAATTAAAACTGACTTTAAATCACAAAACAGAGCTATGATTACATGAATACATATGGACTACAGATCTGCTACAAAAGGGCCTGATTCAAAGTCCTTAAGGAAATCTGTTTCAAATAGCATCCTTCCCAGCAGCATTCCCTTTAATAGCACAGGAGAGATGCGTGGCTGTATTTATGATATCTAAGCAGAAAGCCCAGAAGCAGAATAATAACCAAAGAGGTTTTATGTCAACAGAACAGTGCACTTTCTTCCCCTCTCCTTTCTTCTTCTTTACACAAACACATTATGCAGTGCCAAAAAAAGAAAAAAAAAAAAAAAGAGAAAGAAAAAAAGAGAGAAATGAGAAGAAAATGGATCAGTTGAAGCCTCCAGGAATGATAACCTTCAAAGGAAATTTAGCGGAAAATTGAAGAAAATAGAAGCTGAGATTTCTCTTGTACCTCATGGCTACAGAAATAGATAAGTAGGAGAAAAGGCTGCAAGCAGCATTGCTCCTTTTTGTGACAAGAGAGAAACCCCCAGATATATTCAATCAATTCCAAAGGGAGAAAGATAATGAGAAATTAGAAATAGCCATGAATAGGTTTGAAGTCTACTGCTTCTGGACACACGTCATTGTCATTGACAACAACATGCAATTTCACCACAGATGAAAGAGAAAAGAGAGGGAATCAAATGATGCATGGGTGACACACTTAAAAACTCACAGAAACACCCAAGTGAACTGGAAGTTACCAATGTTATCAAAGCACCATTAGGCTTTCAGAAACTTTTTCCTGTTATTACAGATGGATCTGTGAATAAGCAGAAGACTACTGCTCCATCTACAACCCAGCACGCCAGAGACAGGCGTCTGAGGGCAGCTACACTAACAACCAAACATTAACAGCTCCTTCCATCAACTTGCTGCTGCTTGCGTCGGGGAGGGAGAGGCTGGAAAAGGAAAACGCCACAGGAAAAACCTGAGACGGAAAAATTTAACACTAATATCTCAGTTTGAAATTAACAGCAATTCCAGGAGACAGGGGTTGCTTTGTTCCGGGTGGGTTTTGGTTGGTTTGCTTTAGCAGGACACAGGCAGGTCCCTGGGTGAGCAGAGGGGGTTGAGGCAAGAACTACGGTGTTCCCTTGGTTATACTGTCTTGATTTGGCAGCAGGGAGAAAGATCAGCGTTTTCTTTATGGTCTCTGGCCTTAATTAAGTTGCCTGTTGCAGTGGTGTGTCCCTGAAGTGGGGGAAGTCTGCTGGAGGGAGAAGGTGGCAGAGAAAGGAACGCGAGATTGCCGCCTTTAAAATGAGGGAGGAGGGATTAGCAGAGCCCAGAGAAGAGGTGCTGCTGGTTTGTGCAGGAGAATGTCCTGCCCCTACCCTCTGGTACCAAACTGTTCCACCACTGGGCACCCTCTGGTACCTGCAGAATTCAAGTCAATCCCAACAACAGGAATCCTAATGAAGGGTAGCCATGGAAACAAGGCTCTCCTACCAAAAAAATCCCACTGACATTTCTGCAACATCAAGGGACCTGCTGGGTACACCTCCTTTTCTCTCACGTATCCCCACTGTAAACAAGAAGAATTAAGCATCTGCAGTTTTAGGATGACACTGGCAAATGACCCAAATCCTTCGAAGCAGTTTCCTAACAGACAAGGCACCCGGCTGGAGAACTAGTGGACGCTCTTCCAGTTGTCCAGCTTCCTTCCATGGATGCCAGCCTGTGATCAGCATTGGCAGTAGGCTTGCAAAACAAATAAATCTTTAAACAATAAGCTGCAAATTAAAAGCCTGAGAGGCTCCCCTGTGACCCATGAAGAAATAAGAGCATTACAGAGAGGGCTGGAGACCAGCGGTGCAGAAAGTTAAGTCACTGGAGACACAGGTTCATATTTGATGCATGGGTAGAGGTGAAACAGGCTTCCTGCCCTCAGACACCTCAGGGAGTTGCTCTTGCTGCAGCACTCAGGCAGTAGCCCTTCCTGATGATCACGGTCTAAGGGCTGGGATAATGGATGTGCTGTAGGCAGAGACAACCGCGGTCCAAGAGCAGCGCTGCGTGGAAATCTCTTCTCAGTACCTGCTTTGTCTGTTGTCAAAAGCAGCGTAAAGCACCTGCTGTCTTTGGGTTTCAATGCCAACTACACACGTGAGATTGCTGGAACACTAAGGCCGGAGCAGACCCTTTCTGCACTGACCAGTGAAAAGCCTGTATGTCCCCTTCTCCTTGGCTCTCCCAGAGCCAGGTAAGGGCTCTGCAGCATCTGCTGGTAAAAAGGCAAAAAATTAAAGCCAACACTGTGTATTCATAAACAGATTTTCACCTATAGCTGGTACTGAATCTAAATTAAACTGTTTTCATTGTTTGCAGCCTCTTGTTTCTCCATAATTACGATGTTGTGAATCGATCAGGAACAGCTAGCAATATACCCAGGGGGAAGAACTACCTTTAGTGACCTATAACCATCCGGGGTGAAGAAGCAGCCGTAAAGAAACTACAGCATTCATTAATGAATAGGATCAGTAAGAAAGGAGGCAGCCAGAGTTAAGGAATGTATGTAGGACTTCGATGTGGAAGCTGCAGACAGAAGTAGCCAACATTTTCTATGGCAGCAATGCTCTTGGCCATTAAGCACTTTGAGACAATCATCTGCCGAAAAATCCCCAAACTCTCCCCATCTGCAGAACAGTGGACAAAAAAAATCTTAAAAATACTGTGCCTTTAAAATAGGATGTGAAGAGATGGAATGAGCCATTACACACGAAACATTCTGCTAAGAGCTAATCTTAGCCCCCCTGGATTTTAGAGTTGCTGCTTCCATCCGTTTCTCCCTTGCACTGCTGGTCCTTCTGTTGACCATCAAAGCTGTAGTAATCTCTCAGCAACACCGTGTTCTCCTTTTCTCACCTGCTCTTATTCTGGGCCTGTTAAGTGTTTGCTAAAAGAAAAGGATAAGCAAACCACTAGGATGAGGGAGTAATGAAAATGAGTTACAGAAAATGAGAAGGAATTCCCCTTTCTATCTTCTCTTGTTCCTTTCTCACAATCCTTTGCTCCTTGGAGAAGGAGAACATACATAACACTTGGTAAAGAGAAGGCAAAAATCATTGGAAGCTTCCCTAACGTTATCAGTCAGATAACCCAGTCCTATCTGATGGCACAGCACGTCACGGCCCAAACTTGCCTAGCACACGTCACGTACACAGCACCCCTGTCTCCCTAAAGCTTACCTGGCAATCTGGATACGATTCAAAACACGGGTTTGTGGTGGGAAGAGCTCACCTGGCTAACACGCTGTTGCAACTTGAGGGGCACCTTTCAGAAAAGGCAAGCTGCCCTTCGCTGACGGTTTGCTGTAATTAAACTGCGGCTGCAGGTTTGCACCGGTGACTGATCGGGACCAACGAGCACCGCGAGGCGTTTCGCGTTCTGACGCGCGGATACAAAAGCAGAGAATCAGCTTTCGCCTGCTCCAGCATCACTGAAGGATGCAATATTCCAACTGTGCAAACTCTCCCCTGCCTGCTTAACGCTCCTACCTTACAGGATCTAACATACGCTTGCTGCCAGTGAATAATTCATCAGGTACCAAACGCTGATGGTGATGCTCCAACTGCCCGACAAAACAGGAGAGAAGAACAAGCACCTTGGTGGCCGTTCTCTCCAAAGTCCATTGCTGAGCAACTGCACGAGAAACCCATCTCCTTACCATCCACCAGTGTTCTGAACTGACAGAAAAGACCAAATATTTGCAAGGCAGTAAAGATTGTTTTCAAAATCTTATTAGTAGAAGATTATTTCTGAGAATCCAAATTTTCTCAGAATAATTTTGTGTTTTCACAAACAGCGCAAATGGCCGATGACCAGGAGACCAGCACTTCATGGTGCAGCAAAAGCTGCTCACTGATAGCTAAAGAGGGCAAGGCTTCCTTCAGAAAAGTTTAAAGCACAGGCCTTCCTCATACTCAGAGTTAACAACAGAAGTTAATAAGTATCTGAGAGACTCATTTCACCTCTCAGCAATCTGCTAGGTGGAGAATTGCAAAGCCATTCGTTTTGCAAAATCCCATCAGTATTTGATAAACTCTTTCAGACAAATGGTAATTTTGAGTGATTCACCTGAACAAAATAACGAACCCACACTTTCAAAATGCCACTGGGGTGAGGTCAGGCAGAGAATGAGTCTGCCACTGTAAATGACTGCATTTGTCTCCTGTCAAAGGCCTTCACTCTGGGCACAAAAAGTACTTCCATAAGTTTACTACCTTGACAGAGATCTAGAAAAAGGATTGATTTCTAATTTTCAGGAAGTTTTCAAGGAATTTAGAATGATGAATCCTGTGAAAAAGCTCTAGGAGTACATAAGCCTGGTTGTGCATCCCACTCAGTGACTGCTGCAGGAGGTTCTACCTCCTTGGGTCTGAAATGCAGGGCAGAGAAGATCATTGGTCAGTTACTCTCACACTCAGATCCTGTTCTCTTCCCATACCTCAAATTCTGCACAGAGAGAACTGACACAGGACCCATTTCTCTAGGTAGCTACTTAACTCATGAAGGCTGAGGTTTAGTGGAACTTCAGGTAACTTTTGCCTGGTCACGAGCACCAGAATTGTTTCAGCCACAGGAACGTAATGTACAGCCCGCAGTCGAGTGGAAATGCATTGGATTGCCCCCGGGGAATCTACGCGATTCAGCTGGATTTGAACTGGCTACACGGAGCTCACCTCTGTGAACAACACCATTTCAACATACATTTCAGGTGACTGATCTTCATACGAGAATGTTAGAGCTATATCACATTCAAGACTGTCATTAAAAAGCATGAGGAGACAAGCACTTGTAACACTTGCATCCCTTACATCACCCAGCAAAACTTCTCTCGCGTGGTACAGAACCCACTCCCCAACATAACTCTGTCATCACCGGCATTCCCGCTCTCGGCGTAGTGGTGGTTTAGGGCAGGAGCTGTCATGAATGAGCAGTGCCAGCATCCTTTCTTTAGGCCACTGCATTTCCACGCTCCCAATTAATGAAGTGCAATTTCAGGTTACTTCATTGTATACATTGTATATTGCAGTACACCAAGTTACAAAGCCACACCTGGAATCCAAAGAACTGCAGTGGTCAGACAACAGATTCTAGGCTAGCAAAGTACGTGCTCCCTGGCTTCGGGAAGATTGGGCCACTTCAGTAGCAGAGGACAGTGCCACTAAAGGATTCCTGAACAATTCCCTTTTTACAGGGCTAGTATCACACCATCGAGCTGAAGAAACCAACCTCTCCAAAAAGCTTATCCTAATCTAATCAAGCAGGATCAGCCAAGCCTTTCCTGGGTGTTTCAGACTTCTTTGGAGGAAGCCTCAACTCCACTACTCTTCCCTTTTTCAATGATTACAGAGCCCTTCCATCTTTCCTGGGACAAAGTATGTGTCAATTTCCAGATTCTCCCTACAACAGCAAGACCTGGCCCTCTAGACTTCCCTAAATGAGCTTGGTCTTTTTCCAACCTGAAGCACCTGAAGCTTGGTGCACTATACTGGAGCATGGAATCATAAAATGCTTTGGGATGGAAGGGACCTTTAAGAGTCAACGAGCCCAACTGCCCTGAATGGAGCAGGGACATCTGCAACCAGAGCAGGGTGCTCAGAGCCCCGGCCAACCTGGTCTTGAGTGTTTCCAGGGATGTGGCAGCTACAACTTGTCTGGGCAACCTGAGCCAGTGTCTCACCACCCTCATTGTAAAATATTTCTGCCTTGCTTCTACTTCCAATGTACTGTCTTTCATTGTAAACCATTTCTGCTGCATGTCTAGTCCAAGTCTCTCCTCTTTTAGTTTGAAACCATTATTACCTGTCCCATTGCAACAGGCCACACTAAACTGTCTCTTAGAAGCCCCCTCTAACGATCGAAAAGCTGCTATAAGATCTCCCTAAAGACTTCTCTTCCCCAGGCTAAACAACGCCGACTCTCTCAGCCTGTCCTCACAGAAGTGCTCCAGACCTCTGAACGCTTCTGTGGCCCTCCTCTGGATCCTGTGCCCGTATCTGTTCAAGGCACTGGAAAGCAGAGCTGGAAAATCTGCTCTCACTGAAACAAACAAGGTGTTGCCCAATGCTTTTCACTAGAGGCTGCGTGGGAGCTGCAGGACAAACCTGCTGACCCCACTTTTATCAATTCCCTTTCCTTGGCTCATTGGAAAAGTCATCTGAAATACATGAGACTGTCCCTACTGCACACTGCTCCTGCTGCTGCTGCACAACACTTCACCTAACCAACCGTTAACTTCTGTGCACGCGTCTTGCTTTGCTGGGAACTTGCTGCCCTCATGCTGGACTGGGGCAAAGAGTGACTCCCAGGCCAGAGCTGGCACAGTCTCTGCTCTCCGATTGCTAGCTGCTTGCCAGTACTCCTTTCCAACGCCCGGTTCCCAGTTCTCCTCACACTCACCCAGAGCTTGCTCTGGAACCCGACCTGGGTCAGTTACCTGCCCAGTTACTGGCTGGGAACAAAGTGGGGACTCTTGACAGGTTTTCCCTGGCATACCTCCACACGTCTGAGAGAGGTGGCAGTGTATCTCCAGAGCAACAAAACCGAGGCCCTAAGGTGATCTCCTGGGCATAAGAAAAAATGGTGGCAAGGTGTTTTATTCTCAAGACCTACTCCCACTAACATCCACCAAATACTGCTACAAAAATCAGCTACAAGCTTTAGAAAACATGGCTGCCCCAATTACAAACCACAGAAATTTCCAGGAAAACTGGTAATGCAAAAATACATGGATAAGAAAAAAGCAAAGGTTAAACAAGACTTGCAGCTTCATTATTTATGTGCTTTAACATATGTAACTTGGGAAGTTAGAGACTACTTTATGCTTCCAGAAATATAAGTAAGGATTTGTTAGGGCTTGTCTCTTCACGCTCTGCAGTAACCCAAGGAATTAGCTGGAACACACACAATTCCTGATTTTTCACTTAATTAACGAACGCATTCCATAGTCTCACATGCTCGGTATTTTCCATAAATAATAAGCTTAACTGATTAACTGATAAATGTCTTCATCTGCTTTTAGCATCTGCATGCTGCGAGGACAGGTTTCTCTGGCATTTCGTACCTCTCCCAAAGTGACAGCGTCTCCATGGCAACGTTCACATTTATTAAAGCTGGATATAGGATCACTGCTGAACTTCGGCGCCCGAAGTGTAAGTGAGAACAGGCGTAGGAAAAAACACCTGTTCTGACTTCTGGGGTAGGCATCCAAACCCTGCAACAAGGATCCTATCTCTTGGTCAAGATAGAGAACACAGCGCTACGTGCTTTAAAATACAAGCACTGAAGTCTAGACAGGTCATTAGATGTTAATAGTTTGTTTTCCTGCACCTTTATAAAAGTTTGAAATGCCATTTAAAAACTCTGAGGTAGGAACCCAAACCAGTTCCTCCGAATCGGAGTAGAAGGGGAGTCTGCTTTCCATGATGGAAACATTTATATCACACGGGTCAACTACAGGAAACAAAACCTCACCCTGTTGGCCTCTGTAGGTCAGGGAGCTGGAGATCCAGCCCCTGTCCGATGGGGCAGCGCAGCAATGCGCAGGGAGCCAGCTGCCAGGCCAAGGGACAGATGCTCTTCTGAGACAACTTCCACCACCTCTGTGTTGGTTTTTACTGGCAGGTAGGGGCTACCTGAGCAAGTGAACAACTGTGCAAATGCAGCCTAGGAAACTGGGGAAGCCTGGATTGATGGAAACAGGGGTTTGAGGAGCAGCTGCAGTCAGCAGACCTCTCCCTGGACACACGTGCAGGACCCTGCAGACAGTCTGCCCCAGCCAGCAGTATGTGCTACCTGTGATGGTCTCCTCTTCTCCACCCAGCACAAGCATGGGCAAGGGTGAGCTGCAGTATCCTTGGGGACAACACTTCCAAGAACCATAGCTGTGGCAGAGTAAGAATTGACTCTCTCCTTAGGAAAATGCTGCTTGTCAATAGGGATCTAATTGTAATGAGCCAGTGAACAGTGCTGTCACTTTCTACTTGATGACATCACCACCTGTACTAACCAACTAAACTGGGATACTTGCCATCCAGGCTGGGATCAGATCTGTGCAGGACACAGAATTAAGTGGACTGTTTCAGGTAGCAGTTTTCAGGTATCAGAACATTGTAAGCAAGCAGAGATGATGCTCAAGACCTAACAGATGGAAGCACAGAGCATAACTCCCAGCCTGAAAGACCCGAGAGGAGAGGATAACACTGAGGGCAGTCAGTTACTTCTCTGCCAGCAGCCACTCAGTGAGGTAGGAATGACAAAGGTAGGTTAGTGGTTGAAGTGAAGCTTGGACACCAACCCAGAGATCACTTTGATTGTGTCTGACCTGTTGCCATTCTGATACCTCATGTCCAGGCTTGGTCTGAGCTCGGACTGAGGCTGGCACCAGGTCCTGGTCCCAGGCACACATCACACACACAGACCTAGCTGCTGGAGGTGCTCACGGCCACGCCGCAAGGGAGGCACCGAGACAGCGCTCTGCTTCACACCTTCACCCCAGTCCCACCAGGAGGAAAACTGGTTTAAATTCAAGTGCACACCACAGGATGACAGCTACAGATGCAAAAGCAGATTCACACCTGAAGCCATGCACTGCACTATTCAAACCAATGAACCCAGGTGGTTTTCTTTGTGCCCACAGGTCTCACGTTCTGTTTTATGGCAAAGAAATAAGAGTACCCTGCACCATTCATTCACTGCTCCTGGCCTCAACTCACTGCTAGCTGGCGTATGCTTCTGCCCATGAACAACTCTCCCGTGTTCCAGCAGGCGCAGCTCGGAAAGGAACTGGCCTGCTAGCACCACTGAATTCCGTGGAGGTTGGAAAGAATGACAGCACTTCATCTGAGAGACAATTAAAAGCAGGAATGCCTATGGAACGTGTCATGTCACTTTTGGACAGTACACGAATCTAGGGTTGTAACAAAATCAGAGAAGGAGAAAAAGCGAACATCAGGGAGAATCTGGAGTGAAGTTTCTACACATTAATAAAATATACACATATCTAATATAATGTATAATTTAAGGACAACTCGGTGGAAATAATTCTTTATTCTTGTTTCTAAATATGAGTGACAGCAGTTGTTCCATAAGATCAGACTGGGAACTCATTGCTGCATTTTGAAGTTCCAATTATCATTTCTGTAAAAGAAAATGGTTTTCTTACCTTTCCAAATACAGAAGTTAGATGTCATCTCCAAACGTGGGAAGCAATTCAAATTAGAAGCAGGATAAAATTGTTACAACTCCTATGGCATTGTAAGACTTTGGAAAAATAAGAGACCACATTTTTAGTGAAAAGATGCTAGGGTGACCACCTGGTGTAGAAGCCTAGGTGTTTGATCAGGTATTGCAGGGAGAACATGAAACACCAGATGTGAAAAACACCGTGAGCAGGATGTGGAACAGCAAGACTCACCAGCTCTGCTCTTGTGCTGGGGTCGGGATAACAACAGGCTTAAGTTTGTTCTGCTTCCCCTAAATAAAATTCCAGTGAAATGAAAAGCAACACAGGGACTCGCAAGCCACAGAAATGGCAGAATTTATACCTATGTAAAATAACGGGGTTTTGAGAGTATCCAAATTCATATAACTGAGCTGTAAAGTGTCTACAGTCTGTAGCTATGTGAATTACCCTCCTCTCTCAAAACTGAAGAAATGGCCGTTTTTGCCAGCAGCTCCATTCTGTTCTTGGCATCTGGGATCATTCTGATGAAATACACTGCACTGATGGAATCAAACTGACAGGGAGCTTGGAAGTCAAAATTACAAACTACAGAATACACACACACGGTATCAGAAGAAATACCTAGAGGAAGAAGATGGATATTTATGGCTTTGCTCAAACAAGTAAAATTGCCTAGATCAGGTTTACAAATGCACGGGCAAAGCCACAGAATTTCCTGCATTTCACCTATATCCCTCTCCTAATGAGCTCATTAGCATGGCTTTCAAACAGGAGACCGTCCCTAGGCCAGCTGCATACAGCCAGACCTAGCTCATTATGCTTCAGGAAAGTAAAGCCTCTAGAGAAAAGGCAGTGTTCAAACAGATTGACTAGGGCAGTCACCCGAGCTGCCAGCGTCACCCTGCCCTGGTTACACATAGCTAGGCAACCTGCAAATACACAAAACCCAGCTGGAAGTGACCCCGAGCTGGCCCAAATTACCCTGTGTCACTTCTATGGCAACACTTGCAGCTTTGCTTTCTTCCTCTTAACACTTCCTATCAAAATGCCTCTCAGTTGTTAGACAGCCCCCCCTGGTGTAGCAACACCCGGGAGCCAGGTACACTGTGCACAACACCTGCAGCTGGGACAGGGTGCAGGCTGCCACCACCCAGCCTACCCAAGGTGCTGATTCGCTGGCTGGGTGACAGTTTCCTCAGCACTCCAGAGGCAGCTCAGTGCCAAAAAGCCCAGGATGCAGAGCAGACGCCCCTCACACGAGGCTTTCACTTTTCTGGGAGCTGTATAAAGCTGTCTCTACAGAACCACTTCAGTCTTTTTGGAGGTCAGGATACAAACTACGTTCCCCTATAGCCCAATTTATTTTTGGTTGATGCTACCCACCTTCACGTTTTCTTGGGATGACCCTTCCTCTCCTAGATAACCAGGAGTTGCCTCCATCATGTCCATCATCAGACAAACATTCCCACTTCTTATCATCTAAACAGGGCGCAAATAGAAATCCTCGTGGGACCCCGAATAAAGAAATCTGGCCCTGACTCACAGCTCTGTGTTAAGGGCAGGGGCAGAGGAGAGCCCAGCTTCCTGCAGTGACTTTCTAAAACTTTTAATGGAAAAGCAGCAAGTTCTCTTCCTGCTCCATTTAATCCTATGGAGAATTTATCCCTGTTCTATCCAAGTTTCTAAGCCAGAGCTGGGGAGTAACATCACCTTAGCCAAGCACAGCGTACGCAGTGCGTACTTGCTGCTCTGCAAAATACAGGTTACTCTCCTCCTTGTACAAAGGATTGAACAAGAGAGCACAGCCACGGCTGAACACTCACTTTCACCAGCTTTTGCTGCCATGGAAAAGCTGTGTGTGGATCCTAAAGAAGAACAGCCTGTGTAAGATGCTCCTCTGTATATGCTGAACAGATCTCTAGTGTTGAGGAAACAGCCTGCACCCCGTTACTGTTGATCAAACACTTCAACAGCAATTATTTCAGAGTTCAGTTTAAAAACTGCTGTTCTAAGGAAAACAGGATTGAGGTGCATCTGTGGCTCTCAGCTCTCCTATTTGCTTGCAATTGCTAATCCTTATGGAAACCATGATGCTCACACATGCAATTTCCTCCTATTCCCTTCCCCGTAAGTGGCTGCAGCAGGTGTCCCAGCTACAGACTTCTCAAGCAGTGATGGGCCTGCCCTGGAGCGGCTGAAGACCTGTGGACCACCACTCTCCAGCGACACAGCTCGAGAATCCCCTCTGTGCACACAGGCAGACACAGGCACTCTCAGCCAATCTCTCTTTAGGCCACAGAAGCTATTGCAGAAGAAGGTGCTCTGAACAGAAAAAAAGCAGTGCACTACCTCAGCTACTGAGCAAAAGCTTCAGCAGCAGGACTTTCCTGGAAGAGTAATGTTGGCTCTGGAGACTCTTCTGTAGAATGAACTGCAACAAGTCAACAAATTCAGAATTAAGGCTGAACAGATTTAGCTAAAAGAATATTTAATTTACTATTAATTTGCATAACATGTAGTAGCCAAATGGCATTAACCCACTGCCACTTCCCAATCCGACCTTCACTCACAATTCTTGCTTTACCACAATTCCCCAACTTGGTTCAGTTCACTGCAAGATCATAATCAGTTTGAATCCTTCCTTCCTGAGCTTACACGTGTGGCTAACAGCTGCATTCACTGCAAATACTGCTTAGGCTGCCACAGCCTGAATACAGAAAAGACAGCCAAGTGCAGGATTAAGTACAAAAAAATGGTGTTATGTTCCTCGAGATAAGACTGTTAACAGTCCCACTTTCTTAGAGCATCAAAATACCCCTGGCCAGATACTCAATCCTGATCAAATAACACAGAGATGATATTTTACAGACAAAACAGTACTGGCATAATTTGTTTATTGTACTTGGATGATCAGTATATATTAGAGACAAAGAAAACATGACTTCCAGGACAAAGAAAAAAAAATAAAATGGAGATTTAAAATTTTGCTCAGTATCAATCATGGAG
Source organism: Chloroceryle aenea (assembly GCA_013399075.1). Taxonomy (NCBI): domain Eukaryota; kingdom Metazoa; phylum Chordata; class Aves; order Coraciiformes; family Cerylidae; genus Chloroceryle; species Chloroceryle aenea. Next base: position 304,494 of record VWZY01003968.1, on the reverse strand, counting down.
AACCTGTGAATTATCTGCTGGAATGCTTTTAGCTGAAAAGCTTGGCTTCTACAGTTACAGAACACTGAGGAATATAAGATGTTCTGGATCCCAAAAGCCACATACCTAAGGTTAAATTGTAAAAAGACCTGAAAATACATCGGGTAAAGTTTATAAACTTGTTTTCTTCTGAGAGAGATTGATCTTATCTCCAAGACTCAGGGCCATTCCCTGCAAGGAAGAGAAAGCAGACATTAATCACCCAGATACGTCAAAATAACTTTATCTTATCTATATTAAAATGAAAGTTCCATACAAAGAAATCTACAAAGTTACTGGCATGGAAGTGAAAGCATTTTTAACGTTCATTTGTTTGTACACATTACAGCACACACTTCTCTACACTCAGGGAAGGCTAGATTTACATAGACTACTGAAACAATCACATTTAAATAAGCTAGAAACTGCTAGATCTGTTTTCAATACCAAAGGCAGAATAATAATTACAATAATAATAATAAAAGTTTTAAGGCTTTTGACCTCCAAGCAATTGGAAGTGTGCTGCCACTGGAAAAATTTCAACTGTGGGTCCACCTCCTGAAATTCAGCTGTTGGAAGTCTCAGTGCTGATGCTAGCACTCAATGCATCCAAGCTACAGAAAATACTCCAAGCAAATCTCATCACAGAACTGTACCAACGTTGCAGAGACGCTGAGGAAATCTCAGAAGGAACTGCATGAACAAATCCACATAAGCACTAGCAGAATGCTTTCGAGGTGAAACCAAGCTGGCCGAGGTAACTGAACGTGGTCTCAGGCAACAATGCCACTGTAAACGCATCAGAAATGGGAATTTAGACCACTCCCAAAATCCTCACAGTGACTCCACATAACTAAATGGTTTCTTTGAATGTGCAAACTCCCAGCAGTCCTTTATTGCTCGCTGTTTAAAATACTTTCATTGCTATGGGTTTTTTTAATTAAACAGTTCCAAATCTTGTCCTTTTTTTTTGGTTGGGAGGCAGAAGTTCTAAAATCTGAAGCAGGTTCATAGATGTACTTACAGAAAATAGTCCTACTGAAAGACCTTGGGTTTTGTCGTGTTGTTTTTGTAAAGAACCAGTGAGCAGCAATTACATGCATAAAATTTCCCTGTTGTGTGAAACTGAAATATGTATCTTAGCAGGAAACAAATCACGGAACCTTGGGAAATATTTACTCTTTATTTGAAAGCAGATAAAATACAACCTCCTATTTGCAGTGCTATAAATAAAACAAGGAAAACTTGGCCTCAGAACCTATTTTATGATAATGCACTGGGAGAAAAGATCTATAACATGGCTTGAGGGTATGACTGCACCTAATTAGAAAGACACAGTTTCCTCACAAAACCTATATAAGACAGTTTTAAAACTAAAGTTCCTATATTCACCTTCCCTCCTTTTTTTCCCCGTTTACCTAGTACTAGAAGCTCACATACATCCTAAGAATCTGCACGTTTTCCAGCGTGCTCTGTCCATTTTGTTAAAAATGGCAGGGAGCAGCAGTGCTCTGAAAGCAGCCGCGTTACCTGACTCTTGGCGCGGATCCGTATGTGCCCAGTGACAGGTGCCTCTGGTCCCAGATGAATTGGCTTTTCAATGCTGACGTTGGCGAGGGCATCTTCTCCAAATATGGAACGTGCATAAAGATTGGCTGCCATAAAGCCACAGTAACCAGAAAGTGCCTACAGAAAGCATATGTGAACTCTTTAGAAAGCCCCAAATCCTTGAAATAGATTTTAATTTATCCTAGGTTAGCTAGGTAAATATCAGTACTGAACATTTCAACTTCTTTCTTCACATACAAGATTTGTAACGTGTGAGAAAGCTTCAGCGGGCAACGGTGGTGGGGTGCTCCCAAAGTTAAGACTGGAAGACATGCAGTCTGCAGTATCCAGCACAAAGCAGGTTGGCTTCTAATGAACAGCCAAATGGTAGAGGAGGTAAACAGCAGCAGTAGCTACCATACTGATTTTGGCTACTATACATATATTAGCTAGTAGCTATTACACTTACTAGATCTTAATAGCAAATGGATTATATACATTGATTTTGCTTTACAACCAACAGGCTAAACTGGCAAAAGAAAGGTAAACTTGGACAGAGAAGAAACAAACTTGGAGGTACTGCAGAAAAACTTCATAAAATAGATGGTCCCATCAAAGCTATACTACAGCTTAACTACTATGAATCAAAACAGACATTATGATTTTCTAACTTACCAAAAAATAGCTCAAGGGATTAAGAAAAACAGAATATTTGTATCATAAATTTGTTTTTACTCTTTTCAGACCACTCATTTAAAAACCCTTCCGAGTCTATGTACTACTTTATATCATAGGCAAGCATCTCTATTAATATTCATATGAAATGCTAAAGAAATTAACAATAAAACACAGGAACTAAAAAAGGTGTCAAAAAGTCTTCAGGCAAATAACTCACCTTCTCTGGAGTCAGGCATTTCATATTGGTTGACTTCAGTATGTGCTGCAAGTATTCATTTAGATCGACGATATTTGTGTTCACTGTAACCTTCCAGAAGGGAAGAAATGGCCATTACTTAACTAGCACCTCAGGTATTTCTTGTTTGGGGCACTATTAAGGAGATTACCGCTCCACTTCCCCTGAAGGAACACCCAGTGCAGTAAGGTGGCTGCACTGCCCCTTATGTGGTGGCATCGCACGGAGTCTTCACCTCCCGCCACCCCCTTGTTAAAGAGGGAGAATTTCAAGCTGTTAACTGTGCTTTCTAGAATGTTCTAGGTGAATATGATACTCTGCTGAACACGTAGACTCTCTATGGAAAATAATGGACCTTACTGAATATAGCTGACACATTGCCAGAAAAAGGCAGAGTGGTATCTAGTCCAAAAGCTTGATTTTAATCAGTAACCTTTCCCTTCCAGAGAAAAACAAAACAAAGCTTTCGGGGCTGCCTTAACTTCCTCATATTGAATATCATGGGTCTTGTTTAAATTGCTTTGTAATTCATCTTTTAAGAGTAGTTTAGAAATTGCCAAGGCTTCACATATCACAGGTATTCAGATTTATTGTCCACACATTCCCTCCGAGACACTTAAACTGTAGTCTCAAGAGAATACACAAACACACCTAGCAAACAAGGCTACAGTTTATTCCATTTTGGTTTCAGGTTTCTACTCTATTCTTAAATTAAGTTGCTGGGTTTATAAACCCTTTTTTAGCAGGGCTGTAACTAACAGTTTGGGCACCCTCAATATTAACTGCACCCAGTACTTTGCCTTATGCGACGTCCCTAAACTCACACTTGTTGCTATCTCGCCTTTGAGACCAAATACACAGCAACCCCTAAGTAGCCTGCACACCTCTCATACATAAGGCTCAGTGCACATACCTCCTCTGTAAGACAAAAAGACTGGTGCATCACTACGCTTGGGAAAGAGGGAAGGGAACAGTGGCAATGAGCTGCCGGCCGCCGACAGCCATGCGGACGGTGAATGATGTTTGTATCATGAGAAAATGGAGATGAGCTGATGTAGAACAAGGGACAGAATTATACCCCAGCAACAAAAAATACAAAAAAATACCACTAACTTTGTTTTCCCACTCAAATTCTGCCCACATCTGTCTGAACTCCGCGTCCGTACAGGCAGCAGGCTGGATGTAATCCATGATGTCGATGTGAATATCGCTCAGAACCACACAGTTTCTGTCGCTGGCTGCGCCGGAGACATCGTACACTGCAGGATAAACCACAAACCACCTTCGTGTTTTCAAGAAGTGCATTTGCACCATATAAAAGTGCTCAGTCACCACCTGCCAGTTAACAACAGTCAACACTTACTCCATCTCAGAACCCCTGTCCTCTTGCAAGTGCTTTACCCGGTTGCCATGGAATTTTGAGTTACGTGTGCTGGTCTTTCAGGCAAGGCTGCCTAAGTCATTGCAAATTCAGAGACCTGGCTTCAAGTTTCATGCTGACAGTCATTCTAAAGGTAGCATATCCTACTATGATTTTAGAAAGCGATACAAATATTTGGAAAATCATCACAAAATATTCACACATACTGCATCCTTCCCTCACACATCCCTTCCTCTCCTAGCAGGAAGCACGTAAACGAACGTGGAGCTCGCGAAGCAGTTAATAAACGCTACACGTTTATGTTAATTTTGCACACAAACTGTTTACTTACCAATATTACCAAAAATTATTCCATTTTCTGTTGAAGCGACTTTGACATTGGCTTTAATGTTTGCAAAATCATGTGGAGCAAGTGTCAGAGGAGATGGTTTCTCCACAAGTTTCAGGTCACCTGTGTAAAGGAACGGGGAGATGGGGATCAGGGGACAGTAACAGTACACAGTGAGTTTACCTTTTGGAACAACATTTTTTATTTTCTTGTCATTCAAGTTCAATGTCTGCAGAGTTGAGCTAAATCCCACCATAAAGGTATTAATTGATTTGGATTTGGGTTTTTGCTTGGTTGGTTTTTTTTTTTTACCATTTGCTACCTGCAAAACCAAATGCATTGCATTAAAAATTTCCATTAAAATATTAGTGTATTCACCAAACTCCCACTGCAAACAAAGGCAAATACTGCCTTAAATGGGCTTTGGATTGAGTTTAGAATGAATATTTTCCCACTGGGAAATGGTTAATTGTGCTTTGTGTCTCGATCACTGACAACATCATAATACCTAATCCAACAGTCAAGTGTGTCAAACCCAAAGTTCAACGTCCAGTATCACAGGCACCAAGATATTTATGAACAGGTCAAAGTATCACCTGGATTTTGAACATAACTGCTCCCAGGAAACAGTAAGAGATGTGTTTATCCTAATCCTTTAGCAAGAGATTGCAAAAGACTCCTTAGTTTTATCCCACTGTGCAATTTGAGAATACAGCAGAAACAGCATCAGCTCTACACACAGGAGTGATGCACTGGGTCAATTTTAGCAACCTATCTGAAGACACCGACTGGGAAATACAGGATTCCAATTTACTGAGCTGGTAAACAGAAAAATACAACCTAGCAAGTAATGCATTGGTTTAATTTATCTCCATCACTAGGCTGATCAAACGATTTGCAGAAGACTAGAAAGAAGGTTGTGCCCCTCCAGTCATATTTGCATCAATTACGAGTATGTAAGGTGTTCTCCTAGCATGTTGTTGTCATATTTCAATGCCTGACTGCCAAGACAGAAGACAATTGATAGGAAACTGGTTAGTGTTCTGGGATTATCTGCTCCACTCCCTCCCCTAAAAGAAGTGAATGGAGCCTGGTACTGTTAAGCGAGTTGTGGTGCAGCTGTTGGTCGAGGGGAGGGTTTCAGGCAGTAAATGCAGTATTTAAAGTACTTCAAGCCAAGCACAAGAACCACCTAGGGCAGCTGGCTTTTTGTTACCTGACATGTGCTCCATACTGGTTTGCATTCCATCCTCTTGCTCTACTCTAACAGCGCAATGGGGAGCAAGTTTATTAAAAATCCTGTCCATATTTCAGAAAAAAAGGTAGAAGGGGAAACAGAATGATAATTTTCTAGTGAAAAAAGCATGAAAAGATTCAAAAATCAGACTCTGCTTTATACTGTCACATAGTGACATCAGTGCCAGTAGGCACAAGCCTTCCACCTTTTGCAAGACAAATACATTCTTGAAGGCATTCAGAAACATTCTTTCACTGTGGCAGCTACCTGGTACCAATGTTTAAGTATTTGGAAGTGTTTCAGAAGCTCCTTACAACGGGTGCCAATACCCAGCACCTCAGAGCCACTCAGCGGTTGCTTTGCTCGCAGGCAGGCTCCTTACCCAGCGTGGCCAGTTCCAGGGTGCAGTTCTGCAGGGTGTCACTGGTCTGGTTCACCACGAGCACATCCAGCACGATGTCATACTGGTTGACGTGGACGTAGGCCTCTGCGTAGACGGGGTCTGAGAAACCTGTCAGTTGAGTAACCTGTGAAAGAAAAGAGTTTAAGGTGTTTTCATTCTCATAAACCAGTTGAAAAGATGGAATCCTATCAAACAAAGACCAAAAATAATAAGAAAGTACCATTAAACCCATGAACCTTTAATAGGAGCCTCCAAATCAACCAGGTGTGAAAAGAGCTTTTAATTTCACAGAACTTACGTACTAGTAAGTAAAAAAGGGGGGAAATAATAAAAGTAAAACTGGAAAAAACACTGCAAACAATCACCCCAAGTTCTGTCTAGAAAACAGCATTTGAAGAAGTTGTGATGTTCAGGAAATCTAAAGTTCAGGCATAAGCCTTCCAAAATAAAGAGATTTCACTGATTTATAGCTAAACACACAGTGACTATACACATAACTCACACAAATGGATGTTAACTGCATCCTTCCTTCACATGCCCTGCTGCGCACACCCTACAACTATAAAACCTCTCCAGATGAAACATATCCTGAACTGAATTCACCCAACTTCCTCAAGTACGGACTGCAAAGCCATTTATTGCTAAAACATCAGCAGAACAAAGAAATGCTGACTTAGCAGGAAAAGGTAACATTAAAGAGTAAAAAGAATTCATTCAGACATTAAAAGAAAAAGCTCTAGGTTTTTTTAATCCTAACTAGTGAATGAATCAAGATTTTTTTTTTTCCTCTTTAGACTTTCTCTTGCAGGTCCTGGTAAACCAGCAGCAAAATAATAAAAGGTATAAAGGGTGAAAGAAAGATGCACTGCACTTGGGATTAGGAAATGGCAGCTGAAGAAAGAAAGGTGTTCTTAATCACTTGTGAAATCCCTGTGCTCTTCCCCGTGATCCTTACGGGGCTCTTCAGACCAGCAAGCAATCTCAGTTCCTCCTCCACACCCCACCAGCTCAGCAATCTCCACGTCTCCTCCGTATTCTTTCCCTCCCACGTGAAGAAGGTAGCACCATGAAGCACGGGGGCTTTTCTCTTTATCCTTATCCTAACCGGGAAACACCCGGGTCTTTCCAGTCAGCCAGCAAAGCCTGGTTCATCAGTTCCAGGCTGCGACTCCCAAAGCTGGTCCTGTGCATAAGCAGCACAACGTGTACAGAATGAAAACACTCTCACGTTACCTTATTAAGTTTGGATGCAAGAGGATCAGCTGCCTCTTTCCTCTGTGTGTTTCCCATTGCTGCAAGAAGGCTGAGCTGAAACTGGTCTTCTTTTGAGCTCATTTCATTTTTAGCAGTCAGCTGCATGAAGGAAATGGGATCATCAGGCTGAACCGTCACATTCCTCTTCTCGGATTCTTTCTGCAGGAAGAGAAACATTCAAGAATTCACAATGAATCCCATTGCCTAGAACAGAAACACAGTCAAACAACAGCTGACTCACAGTCAAACGGCGACGCTCTGGGACCGGCCTGCACGTGAACATCCACACAAAGCTCCGAGGGTTTACGGTTACACGCTTACAATAGCTTACCTTTTGGGAAAGTTTCTCCTCTTCTAGCTTGGCTGACAGCATGTGAGAGAGGGACTGCCTGCACTCTTTGTTGAAGATATCGTTCATGAGGGGAGAACATTCTGACAGAACTTTCAGACACAAGGAAATACGATCCACATCATCATCTGTGATCGGCTTCTTGGGAAGAGAGGACTTTCCCAGATGAAGAATGGTGGCCATCAGCAGCATAGCTTCAGCAATAAAGGACTGGGCAGGAGGACAAGGGAAAGAGAATGAAAGGAGTTTACTGCAATTTATACAGATTGCACATTAATCTGTTCAGAGATGTTATGAATTGATTACTTGTTTATTTTTAGTGCTTATTGTCCAGAAACCAAGCAGTATGATCTAGACACTGCCTAGATAGTGGCAACCACATTAACTGGCACTTCCCTTTGGACTTAACCCATTTTTCATCTGTTTAAAAGAGGCAACAACCAGCTCTTCACAACTCCAGTGAGAACTAAATAGATGACTTACATTTTGTTTCTTCCTCTCCTGAACAAGTGACACATATCGTAAAGCAATCTTAGTTAAAGTTGTGGCAAGGGAAGCTGCAACAAAGAAATCGCCATCAAGCAGAAATCCTCGTAACGGAGGTCTGCAAAGAGAAATTACCATCACAAAACTGGCTGGGGATGACACCCTATAGCCTACTTATCTTTATACCTTAACAGCCATACCACAGAAACAAAACAAGATTGAAAGGTCTCAGAAGTTTGGGGTTTTTTCCCTCTCTAAGTAATTTTCCAGATACAGGTATATTCATGTGTCACACAGCCCTTTCCACACAGGATCAAGATTGGAGCGTGATGTGTAATGGACAATTTTGTTGTAGCTCTGAGATCACAATGACTAGTCAAGATGAAGCAGCCCATCTGCAGTAGTCAAGGAAACAGCAGCAATTGTTCTAGCTGCCAGTGAAATAAAATGCAGCAAGTATTAAATGGTGGGAGGGGACATTAAGAAAAAACAGTTTTCATCTGATGGCAACATCTCTGCATCCAATTAAAACTGTGAGAAGACTTGATGTATACATTACAAAGAATCAGCTAGAATTTAGGATAACAGTGTCCTTTCTGATATGCAGTAAGCTTTGATTACAAATCCTAAGCAATCAGGCAACTTCATAGCAGGTACCATCTGTGTGGGACAATACCTTAAACCAGGAAATTACCTCAAACACTGAACTCCGTGTGAGAGAATGCATCTAAGAAAAAATTAACCAGGCCACTTCTAGCCCAGTATGAAATCTTAAATACCTGTCTTCCTCCTTTTTGGCAGGTCGGGAGCTACTGAGAGCACTCTGTGTTGCGTAAGTGCCCATCTCTGTCACCAATTTTTGAGCTGGACCCACAGACACCTCTTCTTCAGGTTTTAGCTCACCAGCTTCTTTCTTGATTTCAGATTCTACTATTGGGATCTAGAAACAAACACAAAACAGTTGTTACAATTAGTATAGAAGAAATACTTTAGTACTGCAGAAGGTTGCAGGAAAAATTACCTCCAGTGTTAAGGTTTTTGTAAGTACAAGGTCAGTTACAGTGAGGAGATAGGCACATGCTGAAACAGACACAGAAGCCTCCTACCCCTGTAGTAAAAGCTCACGTTGCACAGATTGTCTTAGAATCCTTCAGAACAACCCAGACTTAAAGCACTCTTCCTTTCCTAGTGGATATACTTAAATTGTATCTTAAAGCTCCTGTAATTTTTTGAAATAAGGAATTTCTGATCTCCCTTCTTAACAGATATGACATTCTCAGCATATGCTAGCTTCAGGTCCGCCACGGAAAAAAGTCAAAAGTTAACAACAAATGCAAAACCCTAACTAGTGTTTACTTTAGCTTTCTTGTGCCTACTCTGTAACATAACACAAGTGCTCGAAACCCTGCTGCATCTCTTAGAAAATACACTGCATAACTGCAAGTAAAGCTACAAAGGGCTAGCCTGACAAGGGAACACAACACACCTCTCCAAGTGATCTGCGGACTTCTGTCATAACACTCTGTATATCTTCCTTTGTGCTGCAGTATTCCCCAAGGATCCATAAAGCTCCTCGATAAATCCTAAAACCAGAACAGTAACAAGCTGAGTTTTCACAACAAAGCAGCATCAAGGGAAATGATTTGTGGACAAGTGGTAGAGGCCAGTCTTAACAAATTTGAAAGGACATGATTGACAGGAAGCAAGTTTCATGGAGAGCAATCATCCTTTCAGCCTTAGTAAGCTAATGAACCAATATAACAAATAAGATGGATTCTCTGCTTCAAGTTTATTCCCATTTGTGTCAATCTTGATAGTCACAAAATTAAATATCATTATGATCACAGTGAAATAACCCTGCTGAATGCAAGATAAGTCTCTGAATGCAAGTAATTTCTCCAGTTGACCAAGACAAACTAACTGTTCCTTCATATAAAGGAGAATAGAAAATGGGAAAACAAATTAAATTAGGGAGAAAAATAGCAAAGCTTCACAGGTCTTTTTTTCCCCCCCTTAATGAAATGGAGATAGAGCTCAAGAGTTTGGATTGGAAGAATGGCAGAGTGGTGCCATGATACAGAGAAGTTCTCATATGACTTAACCTTTGTAGATGCACCAGAAAACCGAGATGTTAGATGCCTGACTGCAAAGCCCAGTCTGTGTTAGACTGGATTTTCTAATAAATGTACAGTGAGTATTTCCAGTTGCCTAAAAGTGGAAATTCCTGCTGCAATAATTCCTTAGTAACTCTCTTTTAACAAATCTATCACTTTAGAGTTGATCTTCTTCAACAATGCTGTCTTCTAGCAAGTGGAAATACAATTCTCAATTGCAGCATATAAAATGAAATTTGAACTTATTTTCTTTGTTCAATGCAACAAGCACCCAATGTATCTTCTGCACAAGCAGACAAGAAGGAAGCTGTACCTAGAAATCATCTGCCCCCAGAATATCTCAGCTTCAGTTATTCTTTGTGTGTGGGTTGCAAAGACTTTGGTACCTATTTAGTGACAATATACATCCAATGCACGTGAGCCACAGGGTGCTCCAACATCTGTTTGATATCACATCTTGGACTTACTTGACAGATTTAATAGCGTGAAAGACCTCAAGCATCTTCTCAACAATAAGAGGTCTGAGGTTATCGAATCGCTGGATCGCTTCCCGCACAAACTCCAAGACATCAGCAGCTGCAGCTTCATTATTGTCACTAAGGAACTCCATCAGCTAGCACAAAAGAGAGTCAACATGAGCACAAAGAGCAGCGCAGCTACGCCTGCACAATGGTATTTTCCTTCTACATTCAGAAAAATAAAACTGCAGATGTATCTCCCATCAAACAAAGCTGGAGCCAAACAACCCTAACTACATTCCAAACAATTGCCAATCATCATAATCCCAAATTTGGCTTTTTGTAATGATACAAATGGCTGCACTTTTAAGTAAAGTTATACTTCAGCTCACAATCTTCAAAACTATTTTAAAATCAAGTCTCAGAAGACAAGTAACTACAGCATCAGAAGTCCTGTGTTTCCATAGGGATTAGAAGACATTGCTTTGTGCGAGGCCACCATTAGAAGCGGCTCAGGCTGAGTTAGCCCCCAGGTTGTGGGCAGAGCTAGAAGGCAGTTAATGACAGGTAATGAAACGTTTGCATACCACTGGAATCACATTCGCAGCCATATCTGGAAAGCGAACGCTACAGGAATGCAGCGTGCGGACAAGCAGCTGTCTGTACTTGTCTGTGTCTTCATGCTCCGTCACATTGTTCGTTTTAATCACTTCCTTCTTCAGAACAATCACAAGCTGCAGAAAAGGTTCAAAAAAAAAAGTCCATGAAGAAAGTCTCAGACTTTTCCAAAGAATAAAAAAATAGTGTAACGAAACACAAGCAATATAGGTTTCACCTCCTCCACATTTCTTGAGGAGACAAGATCCAGAGCCAGCTGCAGGGTTTTTTTGCGCACTTCGAGGTCTGGGGTACTCAGCACTCTGAGGATGTCCATAACTAGATCCTGAAACAGTAACAACAGAACAACTTTGTTGCTTTAAACAGCTTCCTTTGCATATACAATTCTAATTTTTAGTCCTCAATGATTTTGAACCTTTGTAGATGCACATAATGTATAACCTATGTATAACCTACCCACAAATGAGCAAGGAACCCCCAGGCATCAGGAGCTTCACAGGGTTCACTTAACACTCTACCCTTACAGAAAAGTCTCCCATGCAAGCTGCAGCACTGAGCCTTACAATCAAGACAGCATTTGCTCTATCAACAGATGATTTAAACTTCAGAAGTACACTCTCCCATACATCACAACACCTGAAAGTTTCAGTTGGGAAAGAAAAGCCTGCAGGAAGAGAGACAGCTCACATACCTGTAACACTCGTTCATGGGAAGGATGCTCCTTTAGTTCAATCAACCGATCCAAGACAATCAGCTTCACGTTATTGTCACTCTCTTTAATAATCAAATCTATGTAGCATTGTGCTGCTGCCTAAAATTGAAAGGATCAAGGGCATTTTTTAAGTAACAAAGAGCAGAAACTGGCAAATTTCTGAGAGAAAAAACAGGAAAAGGAACATTCTACATTACTATTAAAGCATCTACTCCGAGAGTTGGCACAGAAGTGAACCTGAGAACAGATTTTAAAACATTCTGGTCCACTGTAAACATCAGTTCCACCACACTACAACAATCACACAGGAAGGTTCACAATGGTACCAGCTCACAATACACAGACCCCACTTCAGATTCAAAGAAAGTCAGAGAGATAAAAATTTCCTGGCAGAGTATGCAAGCTCATCCCCTACCAAAGTTACATGAAGTCCACCAGCTGCGAGTCTGCAAACCCGAGTCTCAGCCTTTTCTGTGACCAGTTTTGAGAGCTGCATTAAGAGCGTTTCACGAGTGAGTTGTTAAACACCCCGCATTACTAAAGCCTCTGCTCTTTCCAAGTATCAACGTACAGCACCCAGGATTCATTCTGCTGCCCTGAAAGCTAGTGAAGTGTCAGAAAACATACCTTGATTGCTGTTGGTGCACTGGAGAGGGTAACCAGAGTACCTGCAGCTTCGTACTTGACGGCAGGACTGGACGACTGCAGCAGGTTGTAGATGCAGCGAATAAACCGAGCTCTCTCCGACGGATTCGCGTGGCAGACCTGGGCGAGAACAACGAGGCACAGGTGGCACATAAAGGAAAGGAAAATAGTAATTGTGTAGCTTAACTGCTCCGTTACGTTACAACAAGGAGAAAATGAAGCAAAAATAAATGAAGCAAAGGTGCCAACCCCTTCTGGGAATAGGAAGTGTCATTCACAGTTGTAAAAATCTAACTACAAAAGCTATTAAAAGGCCATTATCAACAATTCCATGCAATGCTACAAGGTCTTAAAATCCCAGATCTAAAGGAAGGGTATAGCCACTCCCAGCCTCTGTGGACCACGCCCTGCTCATGGCCACAAAGAAGAATCTGACAGCACACAGCCCACGCTGCAGCAAGTCAGGTGGGACCTACTGCTCTAGGCTCTGCACACTGAAGCAGTCCACTGTTTCGAGACACAAATCTTATTCAGCAACACTAAACAAAGACATGTTCCTGATGTGGACTAAGTGCTAGCTGTAACACTCCATCATCTTTAAAAAGCAGGCTGACATAATCTCACATGTACACTGGTTTTAAATGTGCCACAATATTTTCCTTTACCTTATAAATTAGTTCAACAATAACCAACTGCAGTATGTCACCAAAGGTCTGGACTTGGTCGATACAGGTACTCAGGTAGTCCAAAGCTCGATCCTATACGAGTAAAAGAGAAAGGATTCTGAGTTTTCTCACTCCGCTGTATTTTATAAACACATTTTAAAAATTAATATACAACCCTTCACTTTGAAATTCCAAACAACTCACAAAAATACTGTAAACCTGAAGAGCATATGAATCCATTCTGTCTATAGATGGCAAAAAGAGAGAGCACAGTAATGGTAACCAGGCACCAAAGGGAATTGCCTCTACAGCACATAATCCAAAACGCCAAACAGAAATTGCTGTTTCTTTCTCATGTAACTAGAAAAGCTATAAACCAGTAGGTACTGGAGCACTTCTTGGTCTGGTTAAGCTCACTTGGCAAAACTAATTACAGTTTTCAGCACCACCATAAGCCTGCATGAGATACAGCCATTCTCCTTTAAAATGGAGACGGCACTGAAGATCTACTGCAGCTTTTCCAGCTACCAAATACTGCACAACTAAGTTAACACTGCATATATGGGGATTCTTCAGGAATAGAAACAGTTTATAGTACCTGCTGACTACTGGTTAGTTACCTAGCACATTTTCAAGTCTTTAAACCAGTCGAGGTTGAGGACAAGTGTCTTTACCTGATCTGCATGAATTAGCATCATAAACGCATTTCTTTTGCAGCTCGCATCTTTCTCATTCACCAAGAAATCGTGAATCAGTTCAGGAGCATCAGGTATAAGATGTTCAAAATTTCTTAAAAAGAAAAAAAAGAAAGAGAAATTCATCATCAAAAGCACTGGTGGTAAGGAGCAGAACCAAAGGCTTACGGGCATATTCCAAAGAGAAGCGTTTACAGAAATCCCAGCATGTAAAATGGTGACAGCCAACTCCTGTATGGCTGTTTGGAACTGTGAACAGACTTTAAAACCAAGACAACCAAGTCTGATTACCCACCAGTGATTTCTAGTTAATAGTCACTTTCAGCCACGCTGTTCAGGCAACAACTGCAATGGTGTTTAGAATATAACTGCGGTAAAGGATGGCTCTCATCAAACACATTTACATACACATAGTCCTGCAAGGGTTCTTCTGTATTTATGGCTGTGGACAGTGGTTGCTGTTAAGAATGTTTCGATGATTAAGAAAGGCATTAGCCCATACAAATTAATTAGCCTGCAGTAGAAGGACCTCAGCCATACTTGAGAAAGAAGCAGCAGTGCCTTTTGCTTTTCCAAAGAAAAAAGATAGAGGAGAGCAAGCAAACAAACCACAGTGGTGATGGATAAATGTTTATGAGATCTCCAAAGGCACCCAGGTGACTAAAGCTAGCCCACAGCCTGGAGGTGTTTCTGGATCTACCTGTAAATGGTGTAAATGGCAAGAACCGCGTTTCTGCGCACGTAGCTGTGCCGGTGGTCCAGGCACATTCGAATGGAGGGCATCAAAGGCTCCAACAGTTCTGCTTCCTTCAGCTTGCACAGAAAACGCAGAGTAGAGCCCCGGATAAATTCATTTGGGTGCTGAAGATCCTAAAATCAACAAGAAGCATATTTGAAATGCCAGACTCCTCAGCCTAGATGTTAAGCCCAGATGAGTGCGCCTCCTGGCCTTCTCCCACACTCAGCTTTCCTATGGTACTAGTTCCCAATATCCACAACTCCTCCTCACTGTCTTCTCATGAAATACCTTCTTAAAACACTGCTGCCTCACAACATTTTAAAACACATCTTTTTATGTAGTAAAATTTACAGAGCCTGTGGGAGTTTTTGTCTGTACTGTCTGCGTTTTCTCCAATGACCCAGGCTGTGAAAGCTCACCTTGCAGGCCCTCCTGCACACTGGACACGAACCTCTACTGTGTGTTAGTCCATCTGCTTCTGATCCATCCCCAAAGAAGCTAAAAGAACCTTATTATCTTTGTGAAGGAGTGTCCCAAACATACCATGGTGAAGTTATTCCAAAAACTTTGGCCTTTTAGGACTCTGGCTTGTTTCAAGATGCTATGAAGGCAGTAATCAGGTTACCCTCACCTTTTTGGTTCACTGACTTGGAAACGAAGAGCACTACATCCTTTTGAAGTCACAATAGTAAAAGAACACATAGAAATTCCTTGGTAAGGGGTCTGCTGGTTATCTACAATTATGCCCTCCGGAAGCAGTGAGAGATAACAGTTAGGAGGGCAATGTCGAGTGTAAATTCTCCTATTAATTAAATATCACAAAGGGAGATGCTTCCTGGCAAGATCCAGTAGAGAAACGCAAGGGATGAGCTACGGGGGTACCTTTCTGTATGCATCACACACAAGGATCATCTCTTGCAAAAGCCGGCCGTCTGGAGTGGTCTTTGGCACGATCTCCCAAAAGACAAGCAGCAGCTTTTTGATGGTATGATCTTGGAGAGGCAGGACGAAACGTATGATGGTCATCAGAAGGCCAGGTAGTTTTTCTCCATTCAGAATCATAATGATTACTTTCTTTAAGGCCTCTGTCTTCAGCTTGACGTCTCCTTTTTCTGGAGGAGGAGGAAATGAAATCAGGAAGGCTACCATGGCACCCCTGGTTTAACCACACCAAACCCAAACACTTAAAATAAACATCAAGTTTCTCAAACCACAGCAAACACAGAGATGCAAACATTTCAACAACCAACAGAACAAAATAAATAACATAAATCTCGAGTTGACTTGAGTTTATAAAGTGCAACCAATCATCTAGGAAAGGCACAGTGACAGAGCACGAGAAGAATTCAGGTCAGATGCAGTAGCCTTCAAATCACTGTCCGTTACTTGCCTAGGTCATTCTTTAAGCTGATTTCAGAAGGTGGCTCTGAATCCATGGGAACGTTGATCAACGTGTAACACACGTTCTCTGCTGCAGTCATGGCTCTTGGTTACAGAAGTTTTCTCAACGGAAGAATTATTTTGACACAAATATCAGGCAACCTGAAAAACAAGCCAAAACACCCCAAAGTTAACAACATTTTATTTACAAACACCACAAAACCATTTTTATAACTGACTTGCTGATGTGAAGGGATGGCTGGGTTTCTTGAGAAGCCACATTCTAGAGACTTCTTGATTTTCTGTTACACTAAAATATTCCTCATAGTACCAAAAAGTGGAGAGCGTGAGAGTTCCCAAAACCAAAAAAAGGCAAATGAAAGAAATCTTTCCAATACTTAGGGCAGGGCATAGCCAGAGATAACAGAAGTGTTCGGGCACCTGACAGTAGCTGAATGGATACAGCAGCTTTTCCCTCGCCTGCTCCCCCCAATCCCTGCTGTGTGTCCCCACTACCTTCCTTGCAGTCCTGCACCCCCACGGGGAACTGACCCGAGCTGCAAAATCAGCTGAAAAACATCACAGCAAAAAGAAGAGGGATGAGTTTTGACTTGTTTAACAAGTTGGATCAGCCTATGAAGGAAGCTTTGAAGATGAGCTCAAGATGTGACAGAGCAGAAACCAAGGGAGAAGAGACAGCACGGTGGAGGGGAGCAGGACTGCCCAGGATCCTCAGGCCAGCTCGGCTCCATAGTCAAACTGCTCTGCCAGAGATGTTAATGAGGACAGTGAGTATTTTCATGGTGAAAAAGTCAGCTTATCCTCGTGTTTGTTTCTTCTGTATGTAACAGGCAGCTAGGATCAAATCTGCCTTTTAAGTCCATCTGCTAAGGAATGAAAACTGCCCAGGTTTGAGCGTGCTCAGTAGTGTTACGACACCACACTGACAAGCACAGTCAAGAGAGCTGTGACTTTTTGTTGCACGAGTAAGTTTGGGTTTTTCTGAGAAAATACAAAAAGTTAAAAAATCTATAGGAAAAAAATATTTTCCTCATGATTTTACTGCTATGAATTTTCTGGAAGTCTTATACTAAGTTTAACAAACAGTGAGGATGCCTTTTTACTTTAAATTATGGTACCATACAAGCCAAACACATAAAAGCACAACTGGTTTGTACAATTATCACTAAATAAAAGAGCCAACAGCACGGAGCAAAATGATTCCCATCAATGGTCACGATTTACATAAAGATGACAACACTGAACTCTCCAGCTCGGGGCTGTGGCTTCACTGCAGATCAGTGAAGTTCAGTGATCTCCAGCAAGGCCCTACCTCTGCCACATGAGGCTTTCAATAACACGCAGTTTAAGAAGCTACTGTCAGGGGAAACCAGCTCATGCCCCACATCACCTCTTTTATCTGTGCAGACAACTTCTGAGATGCAAAGCCTGTAAACTCTCCACTCCTACCTTATTTTGGAAGCAGTAAGAAAAACAAACAAAATCCTGCTGCCCAGCAAACAGCTCTTCCCAGCCTGGTCAAAGGCACCGCCCCACGGACAGCTCTGAGGAAAGAGGGGACTGGAATCGCGGCATCTCGGGGAACCCCTGAGACACTGCACAAGCTCTACTGGGTTCAGAGTCCCCTTTCCCATCGAATGGGCACCCAGAGAACCTCAGGCTGAACAGCCAGCAGATAACTGCTGCTACCCTGGTCTGCAGCCTCTTTCTACACAAGAAAAGAAACCCATTAAAACCGTACAACTGCTACTGCAATAAATGTATTTTTTTAAACTGTCTCTTTCAGTTGTTAATTGATTTTTTAAGGATTAGATCCTTTGGGGTCATTGTTTACAGCTATCTACAACACTCATTTTTAGAAATACAACTGTTTTCTTGCAGCAGCTTTTTCCCTACTGATAGCCAGAACTCCAGCCCCAAGCCAGCACCTTCACCTCCAGTAACGACTCCTACAGACCAGAGCAGATTTCTGTGAGTAGCAGACCTCGCACAGAGTTCTCAGCGGCAGAAATTGTCTCAACAACCACAGCCAAACAGGCCTCTGAAGCACGAAAACATGGAGGGTATTTTAGTCTCTGAAAAGCTGCAGTGAAAAACAACTCTCCTAAAATGCAGAGCTGGGAGCCTCGGCAGGGAGAACCACCACCAAGCCTGGCAGGGCAGCAGCGCTTGAAATCCCAGTTTAATCTTCCGAGAGCGCCCACAGACACAGCAGTGGGTGCTGCTCCTACTGCAGGGAAATTTCTCAGTACTCGTAGGAGGAAACTGAAAGTTGGTACAAGAGGAAAACAAAAAACCACGCCTGCTCTCCAGCTACATCCTCGGGGAGCTTTAGGGACTGGGGGGTAACTTAACGAACCACAACCCTGAGGAAAGCAGCATATTATTGAATATTTATTGAAAAGAAAACCAACCCCAAACAAACAAAGGCAAAACCCGAGCAAATTTATCGCCAGTTTAGGGCTATTTCTCTCTTAATTTTCCATGTGACCACTTGTGGGTCAAAAGGCCATTTTCACCTGTGAATTAAAACTTACAACATTCAGATGCCCCCCGTTTGCCAGCCGCTCCCCCGAGTAAGTTCACGCACCTACAGCCCCCTCAAGCCNCTTGGAAAGAGTAAGGAGAGTCATAGGAGAAAAAAGACCCACAAAATAAACCCAGGAGAAGCCTCCCGCGGAAAGGGGGGAGCGGAAAAAAAGGCAAAAAAAATCAACTAAACAAAGCAACATCCCCATCAAAAAGAAAGCACCACGAAAAAAGAACCCAAAATTCAAACAGAGACCCCACCCCTGACTAAAGCAGTGTCACCCTCCCTCCCCTGCCAGCCCGTCCTGCAGCAGCCTCCCCTAGCCCCAAATCCCGGG
>VWZY01003968.1:258824-277194 GCA_013399075.1 Chloroceryle aenea | reverse complement strand
GTCTGGGACCGGGCTTTCAGCTGTATCCCCGCTGCTGCGCTGCTCCCGCCAGCATGCGGCGGATGCTGTGCTGCCCCACGGCCAAGCGGGGTTTTTGTACCGTGTCCCAGCTAATGGAGCTTACGAGCTTAAGCAGTACAGGGAAAACAGAAAACCCCAAAGGAATGAAGGCAGTTTGGTAGTAGTGAAAAAACAGGCACTGCTAATCGGGTGTAGCAGACTGGAAATCCTCTTACATTTCTGCTTTGGAAAAAAAGGGGGTACAGGCCGTCTCTGCTGTTATGTAAAGCTAAATAAGAAGCACTATTACCTATTATATAAGAAAAATATTAGTGGCTTAATTACGGCTAAGAAGTGATTAGATTTCTAAATGGCTTTTTCTGCTCTCAAACTACAAGAGCTTAGCAAAAATTAATTGCTTACTGGAGCTCTTTTTATAGAGCTGTAACAGAAAAGTGAGTTGTTAATGCTGCGAGAACTCCTGCAATATTACATGACTCAAGCGCTAGGAGAAGGGAGAGATCAGTCGATACCGTATTCATACATTTTATTTTCTTTAACCAAGCTTCCAGCTGTTCACAGTCATTAAGGTCAGACGAGTATTCTATCACCGGTGGATTACGGCAGGACCAGGGATGCATTTCTCTTACCACTGGAGAATTTTCGTCCTTGGAGAGGGCTACAGTGTTGTCTAGGAAACAAAAAAAAAGAGAAAAATAAATATGTAAACATTTAAATTATCTACCTCATTTTGTTATTTTTAAACTGATTAATAAAAATTCACTTGATCCGAAATAACTTCCTTTCTTCGGCGCTGTTTGGCGTGTGGAAACACGATGTAGAAACGCTTTATTCTGCGAGCTGAACGGCCTTAGAGTTTCCCTGAACTCTGCGTAAATATTCCCATCGCCTCTTCTCCAAGGCTGCTCCGGAGTAACTCCCTGCAGCAGCAGGAGACTCCCTCCCTAGCACTGCGCTCGCCCCGCGGCAGGAGAACACGGGACAGATCCTTCCTCTCCCGGCAGAGGCGCGTTTGGAGCGCTGGGCTATGCCAGGCCCCCGCCGTTCTGCTCGCACACAGCAGGCGCTGTTGGAGGCACGGTTCTAGCGAGAATAAGGCTGGGCTTGTAGAACTTCACCCGGAGAATTGGTGACAGCCGGATAAATGACTTCGGGAAGCTGCATTGTATAGGTTTGTTAAATAAAAACTCGAGTATCTTCCCAAGCAGTATTTTTTCCTTTATTACAAGGATAGAAAAATATACCCCAAGCCAAACGAACTCGATGTTCAGCTATTACAGTTCAGGCACCCTGGTTCAGGTCACCTGACAGGAGGAAGGGTGCATGGAATGGAGCTCAGCCGCTCTGCGGTGCTTCCAGCAGCACAACCGCTACCGTTCTCCCAGGGCAGCGGCAGCAATCGCCTCTGGAAGGGAAACGCTTCCCGGGGAAGGAAGTCATTCACTTCCCCCTGAGGGCTCCTGCTTGCTCTAAAGGCTCAGGATGGGCAGGGCTGAAGCCATCGGGTTTGTGACGTGTTCCTGATACACCTCCTGTGCTGGTGTTAACAAGCCCCAGACCTACTCCCCACTGATGTATTTGAACCGAGAGTATAATGTTTAATGCAGAAAATGGAGTGACAAAGGTAACAAAATCAAACAGCTCTTTTTCAGGTAACAAAGGCATCACACCAGGAAGGAAGGAAGGATTTCACACGGCTACGGCAGTCACTGAAAGCAGTGAAGTTACTGCTTTGTCAGACACCCAAAGTTTTTAGAAAATTTGCATGAAGGCCTTAAAGGAGAGTTTTGGAAGAATTTACGTGATGTGTAAGGATTACATCGACTCTGCACCTGAGAAAATCTTACCCTCCTATGCTCAGCGGTGGTACAGTGGCCTGCACGAAATGATGTGATGGTTTTAGACAGCTTCACTGGGGACAAAAATCCACCTGACAAAAGGCTACACTAACACGGATGCAGCTGATAGGGCAGGAAATCCAGTGCCGAGTGACCAGGATGGTTAAACTGCCGTTCTCCCCACGCTGTGCTGCAGGACACACCAAAGCAGTGACACGGGACACAACTTCCTGCTGATTTTACCACAGCTGTATATGAGCCGTTCTTAAATATCTACAATATGATCCAAATCGTGCACCATAGGCATTGATTTTATAATAGCAAAGTGCCTCCACTGTTTCCTTTGGTAACAGTCCCAGCACCAGTACTGAGATATGCTTGTATACTGCTAGAGAAGGTTTGAATTAACGGGAAAAAGAGGATTAAAGAAATGCGGGTTTAATTGTAGAGAAAAAAGTGAATGACAGGCAGCAATCAACATATGAATCCAGAACACAATATAAAAGACTACAGGACTGAAAAGTAAAACTAAACCTACCCTCACATTTCACAACTTACTTCTAACAGCTGTTAGGAGAAAACAGTATTTTCTCACTTTCAGAGTTGGCAATCTGATAATCAGGATCACTTTTGAGAAATTAATATACAATTGATAGCTCTATGAAAACTGCTCGATACTCAGTATCAGCCACATTAAATGATGGGAATTATTAGGAAGGAGAACACCACACAGTGTTCCTATGCCACTGTGTAAGTCCACAGTGCACCTGACACCTTTCAGAACGCTGGGTGCGATTCCTGTTTCCATCCTTAAAACAACATGGCAGCATTCAAGGCACTGGGAAAAGTGGAAAGAATTACTCCAGTTATGGAACAGCTTCATGTAAGGCATGACAGGAGAGAGGAGAAGTCTTTGGTCGAATAGCAGATAAAGGTGCTGAATGCCCATCAGGTCACAAGTGGCACGGAGACGCTGACTAGAGACGGTGCTTCTCTCTGTCCTCCGGCACTGGCACTGGCTGTCCCTGAGAGCAGCAGGTTCAAGCAAAGAGGAGGCGGTGCCTCCTGAGCCGTATCCTACCTGTGCCGTGAAGACCTCTGCACCTGGACACACTGGTGTTTGGTCTTGTATGGAGAGAGCCACAGGGCCAAGTCATGGGCAAAACAACTTTTCAAGCCATCTCACAATACTGCTCCTACAGTGTTTGAACCAAGTGCAGCAGTGAAAAAATAGCCAACCTAAACCATGTGTACGCAGTCTCAAGAGAAATTAATGATACTATTTTGTTCTATGTTATGTTTCCAGCGTAGTTATAAACAGCATCTGACATCTGAGCGATGACAGGCATTGCTCTGCAGAGATTAACATACAGGAACTAAATGGCAAGGCCATTACGCCTCTTCTGCTGATTCACACGGGGAAACAACGTCCCGCCAAGTCCCCTTTTGGGCTACCACTCCCCCTCAGTCTCCATTAACCAGCGGGTTGCTGTGTGCTATACTGCTGGTCACCGTGTGCTAAACTGCTGGAGCT
This sequence comes from Chloroceryle aenea, assembly GCA_013399075.1. NCBI lineage: Eukaryota > Metazoa > Chordata > Aves > Coraciiformes > Cerylidae > Chloroceryle > Chloroceryle aenea. The sequence goes on along the minus strand of VWZY01003968.1, from coordinate 273,801 downwards.
GCAGGGAGGGTCTTTCGCAGAAGACTGGCTCCACTGGGTTCAGCGCTCACATCCCCAGGGACTGCTGCTTTGTGCTACCTAAGCACAGCAGATTGCAAAAGAAGGAAGAAAACTCTGTTGTGCCAGAGACAGACTGAATGAAGGCAGCGTCTCCATCCCCTTGGAGAAGGGGAAGGACAAATCCCAGGGAGATCACAGAGCCACTCCAGTCAGATGGCCCAGTGGTTACTCACAACACAACAGAGTGCAAGACTCAAAACTGATGATTGTGAGAATGAACTACAGAAGAGAGACCTTAAAACAGTGGTGTTCTTCCTTCTTCTATTAAAAGGGAAAAAAACCAAACCCACAACCAACTAGCCCAACCCCAAATATTGTTTCTTGTCCACTGTAATCTACAAACACTGGAGGGCAGAAATGGCAATCCCATTTTGTTTGCAAAGACCCTTCACTTTGGTATGTTGTGTTTAGCTGGACTACATTTACACCTGCTTTAGTCTCAAGTCACCATGGTTGATAATCACTTCACATCAAGTACCTCTTACATTTCTCAAGTCATTGATTTATGTCTTCTGATATTAATGCCACAAACCTGGATCTTAACCCCAAAATAAAGCTGTAATAGCCCAAACACCCTTAGTTGAGCCTTAGACACATGCAGACATTTCAGTTTCATGTACAAAGGCTGGTTTCGTGAAAGTAAGATTACTTCAAGTGAGTATTGTCGTAATACATGCAGGACAGAACATTATGGCTACGCTTTTTTGAGAACTCTTACAGTCCTGACAGTGTCAACAGTCCATATATGGATTAATGCAAGTAATAAATTACCCTCATCAATAGCTACTTTGTACGGTGAAAAGATGACTTAATGGTAAGCATTCCTGTATGACACTGGGCATATCTGGGGACATCTTCACCAGCTGGGTTAAGATTGAGGGCAAGAATCTGATGGCTGCTATAAACGATATGTGTTTGGGATCATTTCAAGACAACCTCAGAAGTGCTCACAAAGGAAAAAAATCCTATAGTTTTGTATTTAGTACTGTAAATAGAAAAATATCTTGTTATAAATGATGCCAAATTCCTTTCCTATTCTTTTGCAGTTCTCAGTAGAGGTGCAGACATTTCTTTCTCTAGGACACCTTTACATTCATGTTCCCAAAGGGTTACTTTAACTTTTTTTTTTTTAAACTACTGACAAATTTAAAACCCTGAAATATTTTAGCATGAAAAATATTAACTACATAAAATATTAAAGTCTATTCCTAATTTTGTAAAATCCATAATTGTGAACGGACATAATCTGCCCTATTCAGGCGAGGCCTTCAGGGCAACTAACCTTGTTTGATCATTAGTGCTGGCTGGGAAAGGCCAGGCCGTGCTGAAAGCAGGATAAAATAATCCCTGTGGAAAAAGAACTGCAGAAAAGAGTCTGGCTCTTTCTGCCCAGTCCGGGAACAAACAAGGGGCACAAGGTTTAACACAGCAGAGCTGTTGTAGCACATCCTGATCGTGGAAATAGTTCTATTTGCAAGTTATTATTTCAATAAAACAAAACCATATTTCAGAGATAAATCCACATGGATATTATTGCTAGTTATTTCTTGGACCTGTAATTTATTTCTTTGTCCTGAGTGAGGAAGGGTTTCCCTACAATGTACATTATTTGTGCAAGAAAAATATTTTTGAGCAGCAAATTGCTTGCTAGCCTAGAAGTTATGATTTAAATGGTATTTAGTCAGCAATGGGAAACTGAAGAACTATTACCATCATCTATGGGAGTACTATGAAATACATTACCAGAGTTTTGTGAAAATCTGTCAAGCTTTTTATTTCAGTGAAAAAGAATGGTAGTTATTTGAAGTGTCTGCAGATAAAAGAAGTATTCAGTGTGCATATAGTTGCATAATCTCTTTCAAATACATTAAATGCTACCGTTGGCTCATATTGTTGGAATTATTTTTGACTTGAGTAAATCCAATCATCATCAAACATTCAGCAGCGTGTATATAACATTTTGAGCCAGACACTTATGGATGATGCAGAAGTTCTCGACTGAATACCGTACTGGGTATTTTAGTGATTACATTTGTCAAAATATCTACCTATGAAAGGCTTAAACTTAATTGTCAGCACAGACTGGAAGTAACAGATAGAGTGATACAGAAATAAAGCCTTTGTAATCCATGAGACCACTAATGGATCCCATTTCCTTCCAACAGACATTATTGTCACATTAAATTAATGGCAAGACAAGGTATTACCATCTTAGATACGCATTTACATTCCATCAATATTTTACAATGGCTACTTATATGTAGATCACCCAATAAAATGTTCACAGCGTTTTTGCCACGTGTACTATTGCCAAAACGTTCTGCTTGAAAAATGGAAATACATTCACATACAGAAATAAATTTGCCAGAGGCTATTAAACTAAGTACTCTTAAAAAAAAAACCACAACCCCCAAAAAAACAGAGAGAGAGAAGACCCTAGGAAAGACTTGCTCTTCTTGGCTAGACATTCTGTGACACTTCTCTTTACAGGCATTTTCAGCTTTGATGGGAGTGCTAAACTTACTGTAATAGCCCATAACTACTTAGGCAATGACTCTGGTATTTGTGGACCACACTTTTCAGAAAGTGATTCAGCCCATTCTTAGCACGGATTCAGTTTTTGGTTAGGAAAGACTACAGTACAGAATTAATAAGCAGGAGAAAATAGATGTTCGCGTAGGCTTTAGTCTGAAAAAGTCTTGCTGTCATCAGCCAGTTTTCTCTGCTGTTTGCCAAGCTCCTCATTTTGCTACGTGGATTTGAAGAGCTTTGCTGTCATGCATATCCCTGCTTTCACAGTACAAATTTTATTTGGCGCTCTGTATTCCTAAACTAACAACAATGCAAGCACAAATCTAAGCCTGTCCTGACAAATGTGACAGGGCTTCTGGCAGCGTAATGTCCATTGTCTGCAATCGTTCTGACAGATCACTGAGCTCAGACAGTGCATCATACGTGCTCAAATTATGAACAGATTCCATGGACATAAGGATAATTCTAAATCCAGAGTATCTGGCGCAACCCTTGGCTTCTAAACCCGGTCCATGTAAGGATTCAGTGATGGGCCTGAAGGGCTCTAAATTAATTCCAGACTGCCTTGATATAACCCTGCCTTGAAACTAGCTAGTGAGTACCTAAAAACCTCTGCTGCACTTACGAGCATATCACTGTACGGTCAACACATCTGTCCATCTGGTTTGGATTCTAAGAAGCATATATCAAACGGATTTGCGAGCAGAGATGTCTTATTCACAACAGATTATGTGGCACCAAAGTATTTTAAAGGTGTGTTTATCACATCATTAAATGAACAGGAATAATAATTCTTCAGACAAAAAGCATTGCCAAATGGAAAATTTCATACTTGGAATAGGGAATTGAAAAAAAAAAAATGGCCAGAGCATGAAACCACAAGATGATCTTTGCATTTGTATAGACCCACCCTTTCAACTCTGTAAGGAAGGTATTTTCCAGCTTGGAAATTGAACACATAGCTGAGAATTCTGATAAGTGACCAGTGATAGAGGTGATCAGGTTTTTGCTATGCAACTTGAACCACGTTCAGGCGCTGCAGTTACCAGCAAGCCCAGGGTACCTCCGTGTGTCACAGTGAGCAGTGAATATAAATGGATTTGTAATGCTTTTTGATCGTGTGCCTTTTATCAAATACTGTATTCTCACTTTTAGCTGTACATAACACTCAGTAAAGGTTATTTTAATTAGTTTCAGAAAAAAGAGTCTTCTTACCACTAAAGCAAAACATTAGTTGTTTTTTTCTTTAATTTTATCAAAACACAATAGAATTTGAAGAACGTCCTGGTACTGCCTCTTTATCAATAATTACCAATCTTCCCCACGTGTATGGCTTGTCCATTCATAACACAGCATTCTCCTGAAGTGCTATCAGTATGGGTTTCTGATGCAAATCAGACTCATTAAACATTTCTTCAGAATATAGCCAACCAGAGCTTTAAAATCAGGTTTCTGAGTTACAATTCTCAAATCATTATCAATGATTTTGTTTTTCACTGATTTCTATTTGCCACAGTTTTACTTAGACTTCGAAGAAGTGAATATGTGGACCTGTGAACATGTAGTCAGTATTGTAAAATCCAGATCAAATTAAGGAAGTATATAAAATACAGTGTATTTCTGCTTTGTTGAAACTGGTAGGCATGTGTCTGCCTTTCCAAATTTCATATCATACCTCCTTCCAAGCTTAGCCTAGGTTATGAAGGACCCGTGATGAACATTCACAAGCACTGCAAAGCTCGTGACCATTTCTGACCACTCAAAAAGTGTTCAGAAACAGAGGAAACAACTATGATGTTCAGATCCTTTTTGAAAGTGAGTATTAAAGGAGAAAAAAAAAATACTAACAAACCCTTCAAGATACAATTACTGTTATTGTCAGCAAAACCAAAGAAGCCACCAGCCTGGAAGTGCAGCACTGAAACAGCAGTCACATAGACTGAGCTGACAGAGAAACCCAGCACCCCCCAGAAAGTAGAGCAGAACCGCAGACACTATGGCTAAGGCAAAGGAAAGTGGCTTTTCTGTCTATCACATGGCAAATTAAGTCTAGCTGGTCAAATAAATAGAACACAAATAAAAGGCAAATTAAGTAGGGTATTTCTCTGAAGGGAAAAAAATTTCTCTGGGAATCTAAAAAGAAATAAAAAGGGACTTTGATGATGAAGTTGAACAGAGAAGTTCAATGGAAAAGTTGAAATTATGTCAGATCTGTCTAATGTTCATTATTAGCTATCAGAATGTTCATCATGACCACTTTTTATCTTTCAAATCTACTCTGAGGATCAGAAAACATGCATGGTCGAGACGAATGCATCTGTCCCCTTTAACAGTTGATTACAAAAGGGTTGGAAAGACACTCTGGAGTAAAAAGGATGGTATTTCCTACTGACATCCATGGGAAGAATAGGTCTTGGCTAACCACATTCCTGTAGAAAACTCTCCAGAACATTGTCATGGACTTCCTGCTTGTGATATGGATGCTTGAAATGACCTCATCTGTTTTCCAGCTCATTCAAGAACCCAGGCAGACTGCTAGCAGAAACATCTGACACTTGATACTTCGGGGAGGACAGCATACCTCCTTCCAATCTCAAGTCACCCAAGGACAACTTCCAGCCAAGAAAGCTAGCATCTGTTACAAAGGCCTAGAAGAATGAGTAATTAGAAGAACGTTCTAATAATAATAACATTGCTCAGACTCGGCCACAAAAAGTCTACACTTGGCAAAAGGGTGAAACTTCACTAAACAACCAGTAGAAGAGTAAGTTACTTCCACCTACTTCTGCTTGCTTCTGGTTCGATATTCCAGTTGACACTCCTTTGTGTTTTGTAAAGCTCCTGTGGAACGGATGCTGAAGAATCAATCACTGTTCATTTTCCCTGGAAACACAGAAATAAGGAGGAGGGGAAAGTGCAGCCCACTCTCCCTCCTGTGTCAAGTGAGGCTTGAAGGTTTGTTCTAGATGACATATGACCCTCAATAATTGGAGTGTCAAACTTTTGGCAAAAATCTTTGGGCAGTAATCTGATAAAGGTCACCAGATGGTCAAAGATCTTGCGGGTATAGTTTGAGAAGCACACAAAGTAGTTCCAAATGCGAAATTGAAATAAGGCTACAGTGTCCAGTCTTTTAGGGAGCACAACTCAGGAGTTCTTAGAAAAGTAGCCTTGGAATGTACTTAAAAGCACTAAGGGGAGGTGAAGATCTACACCACAGGGAGAGCTTTTCCTTAAGAAGCTGATAATATGACCGTAGCCTTATGTGGTAATAGTGCTAGGGCTCTGTGGAAAACAGGCAACGTGAAACCGCAGGTCTCACGAGCTTCTTCAATTGCCACGATGATCATGGAGCTGACCTGCTGCTAAGGTCTTTCTCGGGAGTCAGAGGGTCCCAGGCATCGATTTTTGTCTTTGATCCCATCCCGACTAAAACAGGATGTTCAGAAGCAATCCTCTACTTGTGCTGATGGGACAGTAAGTTATTTCAATGCTGCTTGGTCCTGAAGAACCCACAAATACTAACTAGCAGATACTCCTGAAGCTACTGTGAACTCAGTGGCCAAAAAGACAAAGCTGCCCAGGAATATGGGCTATCCAAGCAATGGGAATGATTATCTGAGATTAAGAAACAACTGCCAATATCAATTCACCCCTCACAACTCCAAAGCAGAACCTAAACAAAGTAGAATAAAAACACCAGCAGTAGCTAAAACTCTCAGCTGTAAAAAAACATGAAAACTTTTTAAAGTTGGGAGTCAGCTTTCCACACCCCACAGGTACCGTTATGAAATGAGGACTAGCTTTGATTTAGCAGCCATTGGAGAGCAATTGAGCAGAAAGAGGAGTGTGCTCACTGTGACACTGACAGTATGCGGGGGGTTGACACTTGTGCACGCTGCTGCTGCTGTCAGTACGATCGCATGACCTATGGTGCTAGGTGTGGACACGCTCTCAGTGCACATGTAAATGTAGCTCCGATGACAAAAAGAATATTGAATCCCTGCCTACGTCAAAGAAAGTATGTTTAGCTTGGTATTAATCATCAAGGAAGCTTTTTAAGCAAACTAGCCCTTAGAGTCCCATCACCTGCCTGTATGGAAAAAAAAAAGAAAAAAGGAGGGGAAAAGGGTGAAAAAAAGTGGGGAAAGAGGAAAACCAGATGTAGAATTTCTTTTTGGAAGAAATGGCTGACTCTTGGAACATACTGTCTGCACTCCATGTCTAAAAGAAATCTACATTTGAATTTGTGAACTATGTTTGGTGATCAAGTCATTATCAATACATGGAAACTACCTGACTTTATTGGTTAGGGTTCATGTTGACTTTCTGCAAGTCATTACTTTCCCAGTAACTGTGAAGGCAGGGCCTGACTTCACAAATACAAAACATCATGCCCCTTTATAGGAATAACTTCCCACGTTCCAGATGGAGAGAGACAGAAAGCGTGTGTACTTGTGCATCCTGCTCTGGCACCGGGAATCTCGTTACCTTCCCTACAGTAAAATAAACTCTTATTCATTCGTGCCATCTACGTCCCGAGCCAATACACTCCTGTACAGCTATAAACCAAAGGCTTTTAGCTAGACCTCTCAGAAGCGTGATCCTTTTATAGATGATTATTATTACCTGAAACCTCAGTATAAATACACACACTAAAGCAGCATTTTTGCCTTTTCTTTCTAAGGCTCTTTTATTTTGCTGGGCAGTGCACAGAATCGAGCCTCCCAACTCAAAACCTGAAAATTCCTTAATTAATCTGGCATTTATATGCCAGATTAATGTATTTTACTCCAATGCAATCTTTTTCTATTCAGGAATATATTAATTCCATCATTAGATTTGCTACAGATCTATTCTGTGTGGAGTGTGGGGAGGTAACTAAACAGGATCCATCCCAGGATTTCAATTAACACCGTAACTGCTCCATGTACATGTTTTAACAACTCCTCAACCAAGAAGTATACAGATTTAGCCTGGAAAATGAGCGGGTTCGTTGTTTTGTTGTTTTTTTTTTTTTTTTCCCCTAATATATCAGAAATCATTGAAAGTTTAACTAAACATTTCCTTAAAACCAGAATGCTGCTTTCCTTCTTTCCTCCACCCCTTTCAAAACTTGCATGGAAAACACATTAACCATAGGAAGAGGACATGTTAATAAATAAAAGCAAAACTAAACTTGTATGCAAAGGATAGACTCCTCACCTCCAGCAGTAAAGAAAGCAAACACACCAAGTAACTCATATTTTAACAATAGGGCTATTCAAGTAAATTCACAGCAAGCAATGAAGGCCAAAACCAGAGAACATAAAATCTTGTTTAAATCCACCCTGTAACAATACTACTTGATGTTCACTTTTGAACACAACAGTGCCTCAGAATTAACAGCAGTCATTTGCATACACGATGTAAGCAGCTTCAGCTGAAGTACATCAGTCAGCTTCTGGGGTATTTGGCTAACCCCTCGGTCATAGCTGTCTTGTCATTTTTATCTATCAGATAGTGAGAACAGTGTGTCATGGTTTAGATCCCAAAGGTTGCATGCATCTAGGAGACCTACCTTTAGGAATATGCTACCTTGCAATAAGCCTTACTATAATTAACTACTAAGTGACTGGGAATCAGAAACTTTCAAATCGTTATCAGACACAACACTGGTACTAAGCAGTAATTATTAGGAATTTTAGAGTCTTTGTAATTAGCAGCAGTCAGAGAGAAAGAGATTACAAATCAGCAAATTTTACAGATCGGCAAGTAAGCAAACAGTAATAAAGGGCACTACAGGTACATGTTCACTTCATTTACTAATTGCACTGTTTGCTCACTATGCTCTTTTCTCTAGCAGCACATTGGCATAATAGTCACATTTAATAAACATTCTAACTCTAGTAAAGAAGCTATTTTTTAATATAGCAATACAAGTAACAGAGCAAACATAGCACTGCAGTTTGTTGTAGGTCAGTGCTAGTGGACACTGCCAGTGAAATGTTATTATGTCCTGTCTATTCCTCTTGAAAAATATTACTCGAATGATAATAACAATCTTTGTAATTTGGATCATGGTCAATGTTATGCTAATAGTTTGGGAAAGAAACACGCATTTCATGCAACTTGCAATAGATAGAACATTTTTCCCACGTGCAATTAAATTCCATCAAGGTTGAGCCAGGCTGATTTTCAGGTCTCAAAAAACCCTCAAGATTTTTTTTGATGCTTCCATAAACTCTTATATAATTTAAACAACCACGACAGGAATCATTATGGAATGGTATAAATGACATTGCAAGTACATGATAAATAAGAATCACTTAATGATATAATCTCAAGCTGTAACATCATGCCTAACAGTAATAAGCGCTAGTTTTGGGCACTAAAATAGCCAAGGTCGAGCCACTTATCTGTTACTCGATCTTGTGAAGCTGCCATCTGCTTTGTTTGCCTTTGACAGCTAAATACAATCCCTCACTGTTTGCAAATAACAACGGAGAGGAGGCAAAAGCAATAAACCCATCAGAGTTACAAAACTACCGCAAGGCTTTAGTTGGTGTGCAGTTTCTGCTGGGGCAAATTCGGGCTCTGAGCTGTCCTAAGCCCAAAGCAGGTGATGGGCACTGCTTTTGGTGGGCAGAGATGCCACAAGCAGGCTGACAAATACCTGCAATTGTTGCAGTAAATAACTGCAGTGTTGGCTAAATAGTCCTCTTGCCTTACAGGAGGAAGAGAAGAAACTTTTAACTAAGTAAGTAGACTTAAATAGGAGAAATTACTGAGAAAATTTGTTTGAAATTAGAACGCTTCCAGTGCATGTCATGACTTCCTGGGCAACACAGAATGCTCAGCTTACGGATGATGAACAATTTGGTCTTAACAATGAATCAAAGTAAAACCAACCTAAGAAATGCTGGTGCTGTCTTTAGGTGTTAGAGACAGATGTAAAATACATAAATGTATCATTTTAAACCCAGACCATTTCTGTCCCTTACCCCACTTTCTTCCCATCTGCTCTTATACCCAGATGAACTCCTGCTGTGGTTAGAATGACAAAATACTTCCACAGTAATGAGATAATTAGCTCATGTGCAGAACTTTGCTCTTTTTTAAATCTCCTGTTGAGTCTCCAGAAGAAATAGTTCCTAAGGCACCGACCGTTACAGGATTCTGTTCCATTTCCTCTTTTGTGTGTGTGCAGGCAAGTTACATTTCCATGTTTTCTGCTGGCCATTTGCTTACGGACACTGTCTTGTTAGATCATCATTTGAATGCTAAAACCAAATTAATCCCCAAACACTGTAGAACTCGAGATCATGATATATAATAGTTTGAGCAGCTGAATGCTCAGTATGCCAGATAATAATTGTTTCATTCACGAGGTAAGATACTGTACATATTTCCACATTTATTCTGCAAAGGCACGATTAGTCCGACATCTGCAGCCCAATACTTCAAGTCAAAGGCTGATATTTAATTATCAACAAAACACATAGTGAATATGTTACTACTGCTTTCTTCTAGGCCCAAGCTTTTACAGTTCTTGCCATAAGGAAGCATTATGCAGGATGAAAACACGAAGGCCCACGCAGGGTTTCGTCCAGGGAACGGAAGGACGCAGACAAACAGAACAGCTTAGATGACACTGGAGCAAACGCTGAAACACCGCCAGGCCTGCTGAGGTCTAACTCGGTTCAATTTCTTTACTGGGCTGTTTTATGCCTGCTGACAATATAATGTGATTTCAGCAATTCAACAGAATTTAAATGAATGTTAATTAACAAGGACCTGTCTTAATGATTTAGGGTCAATAAAATGAGTAGCTGAAATATGTGGAAATGAGCGAAGCTGACTGAATGATTCAGCTCACTCTCCCCCTTCCCCTTCCTCCCAATAAATGACCTGACCAGGACTGATTTTGATCTTCTTCAGAGTATATTTATGCATCTGATGCTCATCTGTTAAGCCAGACTTCTCTGAAAAACCAGAGCAGCTCCCTGGTTAGTTTTCATCTTTAGTACTATTAATGAGCAGTCCACAAGATGCCTCTATTTCAATTCAAGACAGGAATTTCAATTAGCAAGCAAAGGACTGAATTGCCATTGAAATATTAGTATGTGTTCTGAGGTTTAATGCTATTTCACTGAAGGTGGAGGTTTTGTAATAAAACATGAGTCAGCATAAAGTAAACGTTTCATAGAGAGATGCTCCATTTGAAGAAAGCAATCTATTTTCTGTTTTATTTTCAGAGGCCAGATCGAGAGTTGCATCCTTCTGGTTTCTATAGAGTTAGTGGTTTATTAGCTTGCTACAGTATTTCTGCTACTCACAGACTGTTCCTCAAAGTTTGTCAGTGCTGAGCTACAGCTTGGATCATCACGCCAGTATTTTCCTTCACCAGAAATGGGAAATTTCAGCTAACAACAGCATGTCATGGCATATCCATCCTTCTCGTGCTATCACCCACACTTCTTAAACTGAGAAGTACATAATCCACTAGAGACATCGTATCATACAAGGAACAACTTTTTCCACCACTCCTTTCCAGTTTTCCTGGCCATATGCCTGTTTTTGACAAATTGTACTAAAAGATGAAATGTGAGTAACTTGGTCTTTGCTGCCACACAGCGAAGATGAAAATGTGGTGACTTAGCTTTGAAGCTGACTTCTTTGCTTAACGCAGAATGCAAGCGGATTACTCTTTCCCATCCTTAGACACAACAAATACATTAACACCACCTTACTCCAAGCGTGCTGACATCGTGCATAGTGAGTACACTGGCACAAGAAGCCTCTTTTACCTGTGCTTTGCTGGGTTTGGTTTTTGAAACAGCACTTTCTAATAGTTGCTTGTTCCCATTATGTCTCGTTGCCTGTGTTCCACCACAGATCTCTCTAGGCCTTCAGCACTGAAGGCATATGAACACCTCAGCACTTGATACCATAGCCTGCTTTTAAAGGCTGGCACCTTACACCCAGATACAGATGAGCTCATCCCTGCAGCTCCAGCGGCCACGCACAGTTCTACAGTTCCCAGACTGAGCAGCTGCAGTGTTGGACACAATACAAACTTTGACAGGTAACATGTAACACTGGGGTTTTGCCAAACATTCAAGTCTGATTATGACTTTTGATTTCCCTAAGGGAACCACACGTGTGTGGGTTTCCTGGAGGTGTAATATTTGTTTCTTGGGGATTTTTGGCTGATTATGGCTGCAATAATGCCATTCCTTTATTTTTTCAAGCCTTCTGATGTAGAACAGGTAACAAAGTTGAGGTTCACGCACTTACTGCCTGCATCATCTTAACAGACTTCATGTCCAGTTCTCAAACTGTAATATTCAAAGAAAAATAATAAACCCCACAGTATTTAGACATCAACTTCCTTGTGGATATGAATGAAAGAAAAGCAGTGGATGCAACAAGTTCCTAACACAGAGGTCCTACACAAGATATATCCTCTGTTCCTACCTTTTTTTTCCACATACACTCTACACTACACCAGTAGTCAGGTAATAGAATATTGTTCCCCAAACAAAGCATCAATTTACCCATTCTTCAGTCATACGCAAGAATTTCTACGCAAATGATCCCTGATTATAATTAGAAAGCCAAGCTATTTAAGCCACGTAGCTGGTTTAAATTTCTTTTGTTTCCAATTTCAAAGGATACCTTGTTTAAAGAACTTGATTACAGCTGAGTCTATTATTAAAAATAGAACAGATGCATTTTGGCCAAGCTAAAGTTCAGTCTTTGAGAAAGCTGTCAGCTGGATCTGAGATGATTTTTCCAGAGAAATACACAAAAAAGGAGAACCTAGAAAGTGCCAGCATGTCTCATCATCTCCTTAAATACTACCCTGTGAAATTCCCAAGACAAGCATCATATTGTTCATCTTTCCCTGTGTGAAAAGGGCAAGGATGACAGTCAGGGTGCAATTACTTACAGTAATAATGAGATCGAATCATTACTGTGATGAATACAGTGGAAGGCTTGAAGGGAAGCTTTAAAGAGGACTTCTTAGAATTTGTTTAACCTATCTGTGCTAATACAAGAGAAAGCACAAAATGGTTTTTGAAGCAAAGAGCTGGGCAACCGTGTCCAAAGTTACTAAATTGGATGCAAAAGTTGTGCAAATTAGGAATAGATAATCAAATGTTTGTATTTGATGTGTTTGAAGAACAGGAGACAACAAAGGTACTTTGAGGTGAAAATAACAGCAATTTTGAGCAGAGCTGATCCCTGTGCAAACCAGGATTACAGAACACACAACAGCCAGGGCATTGACAAACAAAAGCTAAATTAAAAAAAAGTAATAATAATTGGGCAGTGCAAATAGAAGGAAATGATTAAAACTTAGAAATATTCAAGCGGATGTGGTAAGATTTAGAGATGTTTTGGCTGTGTGGGTCAAAGAAGAGAAACAGGCCAAAGAGGCCAAGATGCCTTGAGTGAAGGGAATCATGGTTACTTTCCCTTTTCTTTCTCCTTATTCTGGCTTGGAGCAGAGAGCAGACAATAAAAACAGTAACTCGGTGTTCTGATGTATTACAGCCCACTTTGCATTTAGAAACTTACCAATTAGCAACTGAAGACGGTTGGTTGTATGTTGAGGCCACTGTATCAAGTTATTTCTTTATTCTAAAAAGCATCCTGTCATAAAGAGAAATTTAGTTAATGCTCTTCTAATTTATGATAGATGATAAACTGCTCAAAGCGAGTTCTCTTTATACTGAGTTTGCCCATTATTACATCTCGGGGCCTGGAACAAGCCAGGAGGAGTGTTATTAGGCAAGAGAGATTCTAATAGAGAACTACATTCCCATCACGTTTTGGAGTGAATTGTGTATACATTTCTTCAGGGTGTTTTTGCACAGACATACCATGGACAAAGAAGCTAATTAATTAATGATAAATTATCTGAAAACAAATAAATAGCAAGGTGGTGAGGTGTGTTGTTGACACCAAGTCACTGCCGGCAGTAGAGAGAGAGCTGGCTGAGGCAATCTACAGACAGCCTCGCAACCCGAGTGCACAGGCAGGTGAAACTTACTGTAGATAACCATGCTGTAAACACAGAACCCCTCCTATCCTTACCTAGAAAGCTGTCTAAGGGATGTAGATGTCAACAGGCAGAAAGGAGACCCTGGGATCTATATAGCTAAGGCGAGGCAAACAATGGTCAGTGTTTGGACATCTTTCAACAGAACTACATTCAAAGCTCAGGTTATCACTTTCTCACTTCCCTAACGAGCACAAAACAAATAAACGACAGGAATTATAAGGAAAAACATGGATTATGACATGAAAACCATTATTTTGACCACTCTTCTGTCTTGAATGCTGTGTGAAACTCCTCATCTCCAAAAATAATGATAAAGAATATATTTTTTAAAAAGCAGATTAATCCTAACTTGTGAAAACCAAACAAACCAAACAACAGCAACCTGCCAAACCCAACAAACAGACTACAACTCTTCAGCTTGGGAAACACAAGATTGAGGAAGGATGTAAAATCACAAGGTGAGGAGGGAAGGGGACTAGAAAGCAACTGATGATTGTTTCTACCAAATATAAATCAAGGGACGTAGAAAACTTAAAAAAACCAAACCAACCCACATTTCACACAGTCAAACTGCATGGAGCAAGGGCTTCTTCCTGCAGTACACTACGGATGCCAAAAGCCTATGGGGACTTAAAAAAGATTGGGCAAATCTGTGGAATAAAAGCTACCGAGGAGTGTTAAAAATAAGACACTGCTTCTGATTCAGAAAGTGATACAGCCACAGATGGCTGCGTTCAGGGGTCAAAGAGAGGATCCTTAAGGTCCCTTCCAACCCAACCACTCCACGATGCTCTGCAATGTCCTATCTCTATACTCCTCCTTAGGCACTTTCTAGCACCACTGCAACAGACATATTACTCAAATAGGGTGTTTCAATGAAAATTACACTATCTATTGCTGGCATGCATTTATTTATAGCTGAATTCGAGGGAATCGAGAAGTAAAGGATATGCGTAATCGCAAGATGCAGCTCAGCCTTGAAAAACATTTACACGTACGCTTGACTGCGGTCCAGCTGACATCACTAACGTACGAACAGAAGCAATTGTAAGAATACGGACCCCAGAGGAACTTTAAACTTTCTTATTTGAGAATTCTTAACGGGGATTTGTACCATCATATCGGTACTAAGCGTACCGAGTCGAGGCAGAATTTCTTGTTCCTGAAGGAACTGTTTCTAACAGAAGGCGCAAAACGGCTCTTAACCCCCCCCACTCCATCCGCCTTTTGAGAACCACACCGTTCCCATTCCCCCTACGAAGCGCACAGGTGAGAGGTGTTTGTTTGCTCCTCCCTCCGCGCACACTGCTCCCCGGCAGCTCTCCCGCCGGA
>VWZY01003968.1:171468-257415 GCA_013399075.1 Chloroceryle aenea | reverse complement strand
GTTGGCACTCCCCCGCCTTCCCTCGCTCCCCCCGGCCCTCAGACCGCTGCTGGCCGGCTCGGTCGGGGTGGCATGCTGCCTCCTGGCACTCTGTGGCGGGGAGCGCGGCATCCTCTCGGCTCAGAGCCGAGGAGCGCACCACCAGCATCATCACCACCCACGGCTCCCCAGCGTGGAGGAAAAAGTGCCTGTGATCAGACCCAGGAGGAGATCTAGCTGCGTATCCTTAGGCGAAACTTCGGCCAGCTACTATGGCAGCTGCAAAATGTTTAGAAGACCCTCGTTGCCTTGCATTTCCAGAGAGCAGGTAGGTTTCTCCGAAACTGAAGGGAGAAACTTTTCTGAGGAGTGAGCGCCACTCGCTTTTCTTAACTGCCGTCTGTGTCTGTGCTGGATGTCTGCTGTCAAACTCCGCTAAAGGAAGGGAGGAAAATGTTGGTGCCTTAGCGAGTTTCGCAGCTAGGTTTTGCAGAATCCGTGTAATCCTTTGTCTGTACAGAAGCTAAGTCATAATAATCTGTTTGCTGGAGGACAGAAGGCTCGCTCGCTTTTCATAGGAACTTAATATTTAAAAGTAGTGGTTATCGATTAGGACAAAACCCCTAACCAAACATCTTCAGCTATCGGCTACCTTGTTATTTTGATTGTTTCTTTTCCAAAGTCCACCACCTCCTCCGCGTCTGGCAGACTCTACGAGAGAAAGAAACCACAGCTTTCTAGCTGCTCGGCACTTCTGGTTCTCCCTGCTTTCCGTCGACAAAATGATTGCCAAGCGCTCAGGAAAGATCAGGTTTTGAGGCATATTATTTATCAAATGCCGGCGTTGTTTGAGTGGCAGCTGTCCTTCTGCCTTGCAGATCGCTGTCTCTTTGTTTCCCTCTTTCCCCCTCGCCCTCTCTTCACGTAAAGTTAACATCAGGTTTGTGTTGGTGTAATTTAAGAGACGTCTTTTTGCTGAAGAGAGAGCTGTTCAGTAGAGTCTGGAGGGATGCCCGAAACGCTCCGTTTTCTTGAATGGAACTCTGTTGGTTTCTACCTCCCGGAAAAGTTTCAGTGAGTCTTGGTTTCTGTAGCGCAAACTCCGCTGCGTGTGGAGTTTGTTTTTACGGGGGAGCTTGCAGGTGAACTGCAGGCACGTAGAGCGGTGTTGCCGGTGGAACTGGCCCGAGGCTGCTGCAAGTGGATCCCCAGCCCGTTAGAGGAGGGAGGATAAAGGGAGCGTATTTAATGAACGTGCAAGGGAACGGCTCTGGGAAGTGGTGGTGGCTGCAGAATCCCCCTCGACTGCTGTTGTGCTTGAAACTGATGGATGCTGAATGGAATGTTCTGCTTTTGCTGTGGTGTGTGTTCCGTAGTGCACTTGTGGTGACTGACTGTGAAACAGGTCTCGGGAAATACGAGGTGGTGAATCTGAAGCGGCGTAGTTTCTGAGCATTTCTTTCCCTGCGTTTGCACAGCAGAGCCCTACAGCCGTAACCGGTCTTGCATAGGTTAAAGCTGAGAACGCGCTACAGGCTTCAGAAAAAGCTCCTGCTGTAAGTTTCCAATTATCTAACGCATACTATGAAATAAACATTAAAATATTGTACGAGCAGTTAAGATATGGAGGAAATATTGTCTAATAATTTACTTTGTTCCATTCTGGTTGGCAAATGCTCTCCTCTGTCACGTTTGTCTGCAGTACAAAAAGCTCAGAAAATGTGGTTTCGTTCACCTTTCTAGATGATAGAAGGTACTTGTTCTTCTCCAAGTTACTAAATGCTTCCTTTGATAGTCGGCTCACTTCCTAAAGGCATGTGCATATTTCAAGTTAAGGCATTTATTATTCTTTAAGATCATAAACGTCAACCATAACTAAATACATAGGATTTATTGACAGTACTTAAATCATACGTGTTCATAATAAAATGTAACTGTTTGGTAGACTTCCAGAATTTGATATCTTTGTTATCACTGGAAGTGAACAGAGGCAACAAAGAGATCTGAAGTTCTTTATTTTCCTATTATGCTTTACAGTAAATATCTGTGCTTTATTATCTGTGATGCATAGACGTTGTGTGCAGTATTTTATCCGGGATTTTACAAAGGGAACTCAGGTTAAATCCTCTGATCTCTCTGACTGGGGGAGAGATCAGACAGCTGATAAAACATCAATTGTTTGGGCAAAGGAGGCGGAGGGGAGAAGTAAGCCCTTAATGTGTGACTTTATCTGAATAAACACTGCAAGGTTTTTATATTGCTTCCTTGAAGCAGAAGGAATGTATGCACTTAATGCTTTTCAGAGAGCATTTATTATGTGAATTTTCTTTAAGGACTGGTTGCATGTTTTGCAGATCTTTATAAAATACTGCAATGTTTCTTTTCCAATATTGCTGGTTTAAGGGTGAATTTAATTAGCATTGTTAGGAAGATCAGTGGAGTCCAAGGAATGTGCTGCAGGTCCACCACGACAGGAATACTTTGATGAACGAGAACTCAGTTGCTGTGTTGATTCTGTCAGCTGTACTTTGTGTGATAGTTACGAACCTCTTGTATGCAGAGGTTTGCACGAACCTCTGCAGTCAGGGGCCCATAAGAACAGAAAGGGCAGATGTGCTGAATCTTAGAATACTAGCTTGCAAGGGACCTCGAGGATCATCTGCTCCAACCTTTCCTGGCAAAAGCACAGTCCAGACAAGATGGCCCAGCACCCAGTCCATCTGAGTCGTAAAAGTGTCCAGTGTAAGGGAATCCACCACTTCCCTGGGGAGAGTATTCCAACGGCTGATCATTGTCATTGCAATAAACTTTCCTCTCCTGTAGATTTTAGTCACTCTTAGAGGAAAATAGGGAGTACTAGTATTGACCTTGAGTTTTTAGTTACTTGTTAATTTGAACTTAGGCTCAACTCTCTGTCTAAATGCATGAGGAAATAATTATATTGAGTTGACTTTTTTCCATTAATAAGCTCAAGCAAACAATTCTAAGGAGTCAGTGTCTGTGGAGAGTGGGTGTGGGGGAACAGGTATGTGCAGCCAGTAGTGCGCGCACACTGGAACTGGATGGAGCTATCACTGTGTTCTGGGGTAGAACTGGAAAGAGAATCTGTGAGCACAAACCTGTAAAGCCTTTCTAATTTGGATTACAATCCTTATGACAAATATTTAGATTATTGCCTTCTGTACTTGAACAGGTATGGCAACTATAATGCTGGAAGCTTGATTAAATTGGATTACCTTTACTCTTACCTTTTATGGGACTATTTATGCTTACTTTAGCCACCAAAGTCGACAGCTTCATACCGTGTGTGGCTTTTCTGCAGTACAAGCTATGGCTAGCAATGTAGTTTGAGGTGGGGGGAGTCTTGAACAGATTATATCTTTACATTCTTAAATGAGTGTTCTTAAATCCTACTGTCAGAATATATGAATACACTTAGAAGGAAGAAATATTACTAAAGTTAAGTAAAAATATTCAAATGCAATGACTCTTCTGAGTGTTACTATATGAACACTTCTGTTCTCAGAATTTTCCATGATTTTAGCATTGAACAGGCTATTTGATTCCTTGGTATTCATCTTGGACTTAGCGAGGAATTGCTTTAGGTTAATGACCACAGTATTGATCAGTATTACAGATTTTGTGTAGATGATGTTTTGATTGCATGTATTAATTGGATGCTAATCTGTTGGCTGTACCTACTGCTATCAAGGGTTTATCTTTGCATCTTGATTGATTTTTATCACATGGAAGCCAAATCAGAGCTTTAGAAACCTGCAGAGAGGTCAGAGTTTAAGATGGTATCCTCTGTGAAGTGACCACCAGGACCACAGAGACTGCCAGGGAATGCTGTTAAGGAGAGTGAGAGCAGCTAAGAACTGTTAGCAAAGTTTCCCCTCGGCTGGTTTCTCGATGGCCACGACTTGATGGCAGTTTGCATTCTGGACAGAAAAAGCACGCTAAAAGCAGGGAAACATGTCTGTAAGTCATCAGGGTAGCCAAGGAGATTGACTGTTTCTGCAGGTGCAGCTCCCCAGAAAGAAGATGTCAAAGGAGAGAGGAAGGAGGTCAGAGAGAACTGCTGTGGAAATGCTGGAGGAAATTGGAGCAAGGTGTGCGGGTGGTGTATTAGGGGAGTGACCAGAGCACCAGGAGGAAAGGAGTGGAGGAAGCTGGGAGAGAGGGTTCTGAGAACTGCGTGACTGACCGTGTCAGACAAAACTAGCAGGGTAAATTGGATACAGGACTAGTTTTCAGTTTTGACTAGGAAGACATTTTAACTTTGCGAAAGAAAATGTAGAGACGAGGAACAAAAGGTTCCCAGGAAAGCCTAGAATGGCAGAGGACAGCCTCCACACTGTGGTTCGTGAACAGTATACTCTGTGAAGTTAAATATGGAAGGGAATTAGGAGGAGTCAGGTGCATTTTCCTGAGAATGACTCCTCTTTTGATACAGCATATGTGGGCTCATGTCTGACAGTACCCTCCTTTGAACTTGACCGACTGAACGGAAAGAAGGCTACGGCCTTGGAAGTTGCAAAGATATCAAATTTCAGCCAGCTGAATGAAAAAAGGTGAGTGGGAAGTGAAGAGACCCCGTGGAATATGCTTCAACACAAGGCAGGTTTGCAGAGCGAGCCGAACTCTAAATCCCCATGAGAGTGCCCCGTGTGAATACCAGAACTGGGGTGGGAATTCTGTTAAAGCCTAGACCTTACTTGACATTGAGAGGAAAATTGCACTTTTTTAAAAGCACCTTTCCTCCTGATTTGTTTTTCTGATACCTGAAAGTGCAAACTTCCTGCAGCCTTACCATCATTCAAGAAAAGCACCGAACAAAGCCAGCTGTGGCTATCAGGTCTGTAGTTCAGAAACTGGTTGCTGAAGATGGAAGAGAGTAAATCTTGTGCTTTTGTGCCAAAAGAAGGATTACAGACAGGGAAACTGGGAGATGTAGTCCATTCTGTCATTGATGCAAAAACTCATCGAGGAAAACAGGTGAGAAACGAAACTTCAGCCCAACAAATGAGAAGGGAGGGCAGACCATGGGAGGCTATAACCATAGAATATTTTGCTGGAATCTTACCCTTTTTTGCACAATAAAACTATGTGGAGAAGGAGCTGAAAGAATACTTTGAGAGTAAAGGGGAGCAAAAGGAAATGCTGAATTTCAACATGATTTTTTCAGTGGGTGAAAACAATGCTTCACAATAGAAAGTGGAACAACAGAATAAATTTGAATGAAAAAAATAATGGTAATTGTCTGCAACTAAATAGCAGGAATGAAAATTTAAGGCAAAAGTGAGGGGTTGGTTTCGGCAGGGCAAACTGCATAATATATGAGTGACTGTTAGTGAAGCATAACAATTATCAGTAACTTGAAGGATCCAGCACTCAAGCCTTCCAAACAGACAGGAACCACAGTTACTAATAAATTTGAGTTCCCAGGGTAACAAATAAACTGACAGATGATAGTACTTGGGAAGGGGAAATGTGACAGAAGCAGACCAGAGATATCTGTCCTCAAGGAAGACCAGTTAAGCCTTACTGGTGAGTGTGACAAAATGAAGTGTTCTAGGAACTAGAGATGACATAACAATGACTGACTGTTGAAATTGTTTCCGGAGAAGTATTCTGTTTGAAAATGGATCATACAGCTTTGGGAAAGGATGTAATTCTTATAAATGCAGGCAGCTGGTGACCAGAAATAAGTTTTGATGTGTTGGGCCATCCCTGCTTTTTCATAGCTTTTATGAATTAAGATACTATGGTATTGAAGCATCTCTTTTAACATTAATTATTGGTCATGTTACATTTTCTTTTTGATTGTATTAAACCCTTTAATAGGACAGGAGCTAAAGGCTAAAAAAAGGTATTCTTATAGTAGGCTCACTGTCTGCATCTTTAGCACAGTATTTGTTCCACTGTGACCTAAAATTAAAGGTATTTACATTTAGGATCTTTTTATTGTTCCTAGAGTCAGTTTACTATTACAGATTCAATTTTAACAGATTTCCTGCATCTTTTTAATTTATTTTTTTTATTTCTGCTGAGCATTGTTGTGTGATACCTGTTTGCCACTTAAGCAATATAATTTACTTCCTCCTCTCTAGTAGATTCTCGTAAAGGAATTCTACATTTCTGAGTATTCAAAGTTACTAATGTAGGATAAGAAGTAAAATTTTTTTTAAGAACAGGTATCAGAAAGTTTTTATAGTACTTCTGATCTCCAGAACAATTTCTACCCTTTTACACAAGTGGTGAAATACACCTACTGTTGTCAGCGTTTGCTGACTGATAAACACTAATCCTGTCTGTCTCCTTATCTTCTGTGTGAGAGGTGTGTGGTGGCCAAGGAACCGTGCAGCGTGTGTGCTTTATGGAACTGGATGGCCTCTTAGCTGGCTTGTAGCTGCAGAAATGAACTGACTTGTTGTGAACCTCCTCTGAGGCCGGGATTGAGCTCTGCATTTACAGGACATCATTAGCAGTTAGTAAAATTCAGCGTCACACATGTAGTTTAATGATGTTAGCTTTAAAAAGAAAGGAATGTTTTTGAGAGAAGTCCTAAGTGATTATTGTCTTGCTTAACGTCCACACTAGCCCTCATTTCAGTTGTGTGCCCCAGAGTGTGATGTGTAAATGCCCTCGCGGGCTCTGCGATACCTGCTCTCGCTATTCTGCTGTACCCTACACATTCTCACTCCCTTAGAATTCTTCTCATCGCAGAGTGTGAAATTAACTTGCAGTTAAACTGCATGTTTGTAGGTAGTTATGGTCTCACGTGTTTGTAGGAGGGGAGGGGAATCTGTGTTGAAACCTGAAGGTGGGATAAGCAGACTGAGAGAGTTTAGATCCTGCTGTGCCCGTGAGATGCCATCTGCTCTGGCACTGCCTTGAAGGAATTGGCTCAGACTGGCAGAAGTAAAGGCACACTAGCACAGTTTTCCTCTTGGCTAGATGGATCTGTGAGAAGCAAGCTTTATTCTGCTCGAGGAGGGATGAATGTTGCTCAGGGTTATACTGTTTCCACTGAGATTGGCCATACAAAAGCACACAGAAATGCAGATGTACCTGCTGGGGATTGGTGCTTATGGGCTGGGGTAAATCAGCACCAATGTTGATGATGACAGGGGCTTGGCTCTTCCTGATATGGCAGTACAGGATTGAGCAGTGCTTTTCCTATCTTAACTAGGAAACACAAACAAGCTCGTGTTGTCCACCCCGTATGTGCCCTCTTTCTGTCCTTGTTTCAGCTAACTGCATTTTCAGGGCAGCTGGCTAATCATTTGGAGCTCCCCGAGCACGCTTACAAAGCAAATTTCAAATCAAACTTGGATGAGAGAATTTCAACTGATTACACATACAGATGTTTAACTAGGCATCTTCTAGTCTTTTTTTTTTAATAGTTAAAAGCTGAGGAATGTTGCTTAGGAACCTTCCAAGGATTAAAGAAATGTAGTATGTCTGTCTGGTTACCATAACAGCTTTGTGCTCTTATGACAAAGCAGTTGAAAGCATTTTGATTGCCAATATTAGTTATTTTTATGTAGTTACAGAAAAGCATTAATTAGAGTCTGCAGCAGAGTTTCTAGCTACTTTTTATTCACCATAGCAGAATGCTTCCATGCCATGGTAATATTGACAATCTAATTTTTCCCACTATTTGGAGTTCCTGATTGAACAATTTTGATTAAGGCAGAAGAGTTTGGAACAGCTTTTGTGTTAGTGACCAGTCTTTTTTGTCATTGCTTCTAAGTAATTTATTTTTTCATAAGTGGCAGCCTATTCATTAGATGCCAAAAAATTTTAAAAGAAGCTTGAAAATAATAGGGTAGCAAGTAATTGTCTATGATGTCAAGGTGAAAACAGGAAAAGAGAGTAGCTGAGCAGAGGCAGATGCTGGCTGTTGCTTTTACAGGTGGTCTGTGTTTTCAAAACCTCCGAAGCAGTGCCTGTCACGTCAGAGACATCTGCAGGATGTTCTGAAGAAGAAAACAGTACTTCAGTCTCCATGTGAAGGATAACAATTTTGTTAATGAAGAATACAAATCAAAGCTAGTTTAAAGACTCGAAGCTTCAGACAGTCTTGTTAAAACTGAGGAGAACTCTGCCTACATAGGAAATTTGCATAACCTGTTGGTAACATCTTTAAGATAAAATTTCAGAACAAATTCATTTAGAAACTGATGTTGTGTCTGTAAATATGAGATTAGTGTCTGTTCAGGAAAGTATCTTACAACTTCAGAAAAGATTCAACCTTTGTTTCATATGATAAAGACCACCAAAGTCAAACCAGCTTTAATAATGGACCTGTAAAGGTGTTTAGTTGTCTCATGTCATTTTTCTTGTACGAGACTAGTTGCTGTAAAAATCTCTTTGCTAAAGACTTGTAAGTCTTCTACGGTTGCCTTAACACTGACTCTAGTAGGCAGCTCCCTAGAGTCAGCAGAGCACTTAAGCTATCAAGTGGAACAGAACATGTGTTTTACAGTGTTTAAGAGTTGAGATTATAGTCCTTGCTTGTTTAAAAATTCACAGGGTTTAATGTCATTTATAACTTTAGCCCTCTAGCAGCATTAACAATCTCAAATGAATGCATTCTTGAAGCTGTGCTCCTTTCACCTGTCTGGTGATGGACAGGATGGGTGTGCCTTTAGAAGGCACATCTTTATTTTTTAATTATTTGGGCCCTCAAAGTATGAGAAATAAAATTTCCCAGGATATTCAATAGTAAAGTGCTTCCCTGCTTGTCTTGTGTTATTCGAAATACTGTTTCTCTATCCTTATCTGTTCTTAGTTTTACAATAATTTTTCACACCTCTTCCTACCAGTATGTTCTTTCTAAATGTTACAAGATGAGGAAGGTAATTTGCTCCAAAATTACCACTGTTTTCAGCAAAGACATAAAAAAGTTCTGGCTGAAACATTTGACTTTTTTAGAAACGTAGCAATTCCATTATTGGTTTAAAAATGTGTAGAGTATTTGGTAACATGTAACTTATAAAATAGAAGAATTCAACATTTCTTTGCATAATTATTTTTCTAGACTCTCTTAGGTCAGTTGGATGTAAATGTCTGTTATGTATTATCATGCCTAAGTAGGCTGCATTTGAAAAAGCACATGCATTTATTTTTTACATACTCAGAGGCCTGGTTCTTTCCCTTGATGCTATACAATATTGTAAAGTTCTTTGTTTTTTTCATTTCATTCTTTTAGATCTGCAAGTCAGATGCAAGGTGCTCACTCACCTGCTTCATTCGTTGTAAGCATAACTGCAAATCAGTTTTTAGGATCTGAGCTCTTAAGATGTAGGATTTTGTAGTTTGGGTGGCAAAGAATAGGTTCCTAAGAGAATCTGTATGTCTTTGGTAGTGTCAAAGCTGAAAACAATCCTCTGGTTTTTGTTTCCTGGGTGGAGGGGATGAAGGTTTTCTAGGTTGGATGTTTTTTATTTTTATTGTGGTGGTGGTTGGTTGTTTATTTTCTTTGAGAAGTCTAAGTCTGTAGCCATCTTGTTTATATTTTGCCTCTTTCCTATTGTAAACAAGTGAGGAGGGAGAAATAGGAGTAGTATTGGCTCAAGTGCTGCAGTCGTAGCAAGAGTAGCTGGCTGACTAATGGTAACAGGGAATGAACCATGCCTCAGAAAATAAATACTGAGCATCTTCCCCCATTGCTTCCCCATGCAGAGTGGAGGGAAAGAATGAGAGGATTTGTGTTTGTCAGTGTATTATTGTGGTGTGTTTGAAAGCTGTCAGAGAGCTTTGCCTGATCTTTATAATGCTGACATTCATATATGAATTTAGTCATTTCGTTCTGATTACAGCTTGGGTTTGTGACAGGGTCAGTAGGAACAGAGGAATATTTTCTCTCTTGATGTCTTGAGCTTTATTTGCCTCCAGAGTAAGCAAATTTAGCTGCACTTTTGTGGAACTTGGTGTTTGTTTTCGTGTGTGTGTGTTTTTGTGTTTGTTTTTTGTTCGTTTGCTGTATTTTGAGGTTTTTTTAAAGAAATTGTGAACTTTATTTCCCATTTCTGAGTAATATTTTGGCTCAGCATATTTGGTTGGATTCTCATCTGTGTCCCGGGTCTGTCATTTTCTTCCCATCAGCTCAGCATCACTTTTTGAGATGATCTGCAGAGGTACCCCTGCAGATCTCAGGAAGAGGAGTAAGCCAAGAAAAGCCAGAGTCAAAAAG
Organism: Chloroceryle aenea; assembly: GCA_013399075.1. Lineage (NCBI taxonomy): Eukaryota > Metazoa > Chordata > Aves > Coraciiformes > Cerylidae > Chloroceryle > Chloroceryle aenea. Next base: position 247,232 of record VWZY01003968.1, on the reverse strand, counting down.
AACAGTGAGTTCCTTGCATCTGTCGTGTCATGAGCATCACTGGGGAGGTTATCTGTCTGGTGGACAGAGCTGTGTTTTTCTTCTGGTGACCCAGGGCACAGCAGAAAACAGAGCTGGAGAAAAACTGTGCATCATGATGGTGGATTGCCTTGTTTGTGGATTGCTATAAGGCAGATAACAATTCTGAGCATTGCAAAAGCACTAAATTGTCAGTATTTGGATAGACTGCCACACTTCACAGAGGCTAGCCTTCTGTGCAGGATGGCCCTGCGTAGATCAGCTCATATCTGAAATAGATTAAGTCGTTTGGTGCCTATATTCCTGTTTAGATCTAAGTGGGTTTTAGTGCCCTCTAACAGAACCTGTATGTGGATATCCCTCCACTTGCTTCTAATCCAGGCATTTAAAGACTCACTTTATCAAAGATGTCCTCAGCAACCATTTTATGTTTTAGTTTTGGAAAACCTGTCTGAACCTTGAATCCCATAACCTGAAGCTGTCATGTGGCTTGTGGTTTTTCTCAGGGCACCCTGATCCACTGCTGAATGAATGTTGAGTGGGTGTCTTTTGTATCCCAGCATAACCCTGCATCAGTAGTTTCTCTGGGCTGTGCTTTCCTCCCCTGCCCTACAGGGGTATTGGGATTCCTCAGTGTGCCTTGCATCACCTTTGCCTCTTCACCCCTGAAGCTTCTAGACCTCTTTCTGGAATTTCCATAAGCCCATACCAGACTACTTACTTTTTTTGAGCTGGCTTTCCACTCAGTTGAAGAAAATTGTTACTGCTAAAGAAAATGCTTCTTAATTTTTTCTTCTGCCATCCTACCCATTATGTGGGTACTCCCAACATCAGAACAAAGAGGAGTGCAGGTGTATGGGAAGAAACTAAGAAAAGATGCAGAGGAAAACTAAGGGAATAGGAAACCTGCTGATGTTACCATCTCAGTGGCTTTCTTCTCTAAGTGCAGATGCTGTCAAATAGCTGGTTATTGACTCAGAGCATTGATCATATTGTGTGAACGTGGTAGCCCTTTTTTTGTGTCTTATTTTCTACACTGCTTGCCAGCACATACCTGCAAACTGTTCTTCAGTTTTGTTTCCGGCCTCTCACTTGTCTGTACTCCTGGGATTTTTGGTCTAAACCTTCCTATTATGTTTTGTGGCACATGGCTAAGTTATGGTACTAGATTTGAACAAGAAGACTTCCCAAGAAACTGGGGAATCCATGACGTATTTGAAAGAAGGAGAATTCCAGTTGCTGAAAAATCAAGACTCTCTTAGATCTCCTTTTAGAGTACTTGTGACCCGATATGAATCTGGCCTCCTGAGCAAGTAAGCCTTTGTGAAAGAAATAGTGAAAAGTCCCTAAGGCCTCCTCCCTGCACCTTCATGTTTTCAATACCCAGTTCTCTTTAGTGGTCAGGAAGCTGCTGTGACAGGTTGTTGGGGCTGGCTGTCTTCTCTCTATTTCAGAATGCTTTGGGGGTTTCCCATTAAAAATTGCACTGGGTACACCAGTCTGTGAAGGTGAGAGACTTTTTTTTTTTTCCCCCAGCAGTAAATTTCATGTGTATTTTGCTTTGCTGAAGCATTGCCCAGAATTTGTAATAAAAAACCCCAAGTTTTATCTTGCCTTGTTGCTTTCTTTGTGCCCCCAACTGTTTCCTAGCAGAGAAAAGCAGCTCTGTTTTACACTGGAGAAGCACCGATGCAGCACGGAAAAGCCTTTGTGCTGAAAATAGTTTGTTTCGTGTTTATTCATGTCCTGAAATGACCAAAATCAAATTCACATTTAAAAATAAACTGTAAAATTATATCTCTTTTTGTGCAATATATTGTCAGAAAGGCCAGCATTTGCATTTTTTAACGTTTGGTATTTTTTTATTATTATTTTTTTTCCCTTTCTCCAGAATGTGCAGTTTCCCTGCAAGACAGCTCACTGCTGAGATCCATGCTCTGCATTTTGTGGATTAAAATATTAATTTTTCTTTTCTTGGTGTATGTAGTAGCTCTTTTGTGACAGATTTTTGAGACATGCTTTCTACCTGTGTAAGAATACACATACACTTGAAGTGAATGGGAAGTGGTGTTAGGATTTTCTTGACTTTTGTATTTAATTTACTTTTGGGTATAAAATCAGGAGACTCCTGGAGCTCTAAGGTTAAAGTTTGAGACAGAGATAATCTGATCTTTTATGTAAAATCTGCAAGTGACTATTTTTTTTTTTAAGTGTATTTGTGGCAGAAACCTTCAGTAGTGCAAATGCACATTAAGAGATCCGTGCTTTCTCCTTTTAGGTTGTTTTCTTTCCTGTGTTTTCCTGCTCAGAGAAAAGGCAGCACAGACAGCTGCTGCAAAGGTGAGAGACGATTCAGAACGCCCGTGAGCAGGCTCGCTGTAGAAGTTGAGTTAGAAGATGTTAGTCAAGGGTTAAGCTCAGCGTGTTTGGCTGGCTGCTGAGTGAAACAGGATGCAGTGACTACACTGTCAGACTGCTGGTGTGAGTGCAAACAGATGAGGAAATGCTGGATCAGGCACTTCAGCAACTTGGGCTGTTACCTAGGAAACCGCTTGCGTCATACTTGCCAGCAATTAGCTTACAGTTCTTTTATTTTTGATAGTGTTGCAAGCTGAACTCGACTCTTACAAAGGAAAGGACTGGCTTCATCTCAAACTGTGCCGCTGCGGCGAAGGCGCCCGGCAGAATTTGCAAAGTGCTGCTTTGGATAAATTGAAAAATTACTTCAACTCTGCAGCCTACTTCTACAAAGGACATTGTAGTCGTGCTTGATTCTGAAAGATGTGCATTCACATTTTTTGTGATCTGTATGTAAATGACCTGCACTAGCTACAAAATGTGAATTTCACCATGTTTTGGGTGTCACCAGTTTTTCTAGCACTTAGGCTAAATTATTCTTGTGTGTTCCATATTAAAACGTGCTACCTGAGGCTTAACCTCTAAAGCAAAGGGGCTTTTTCTAAAGACTTCTTTTTTTCCTGCATTGATTAAAATTCAGTAACTTCCAGTAGTTCTCTAGCCCCTGATGTAAAGTGGATAGTGTTGAAAGCAGCGTGTGTTTTATCTCAGAAAATCATCGTCTCTTCTGCATTTCATTTCAAAAAACTGTCCACAAATTCACAGCAGCTGATTTAATATTGATATATGTTGTTAGTATGGTTATTGCCTTATGCTCAGCTATGGCTAGTTTGTTTTGTTTGGGGGTTTTATTTTTTTTAGGGAAAATAATCCAGCGAGTAGCAGGTTAAACCAGGAGTGTTTGTGGGTTTATCTTTTGTTTTGTTTTGTTACATAGGCAAACACGTGAACCAGCTAGTATTGTAGTACATAGTTAAAGGCTAAACTTGTTAAAATGTCAAGGTTAACACAGAATACACTTGTGTTCCTGTGTTTGTGTAAAGCTTCACAAGTTAATATATTGAAATGTTTGAATAGTAGCATTTTCAAATGACTTTGGAAGAATTCTTTCATATAAAATTCCTGCATTTTCTCCCTTGTTAAAAGAATAACTTGGACAGCTCGTCAGTTAGAGCTGTGTTAGTATCTGGAGTGTACACACCAAGCTCTGGGGAGAAAAAATAACCAACTAAATCACTAAACCTCCCAACTCCACTGAAAACCACCCCAAACAAAAAATCCTCACACCACAGAAATACCCACTGCTCCAAGCCCAGCTCTCCCCCTTGCCTCCTCCCCCAGACCCTTGAATGCAAGGCTGAGGAAAGATTGAGTATCTCTGTTTCTGCACATTTACGATAGATTAACTTGGTTGTAAGGGTCTGGCAGCCATAGCTTTGGGACGCTTTCCACACCCCAGACCGGTGTCATCTAGGGTCGGCTGGTCCCTGGGGCTGCATTCCAGGTGCTGATCACCGACCATCAGGGACAGGATCTTGCCATGGCATTCTCTGCAATTTTATTTTCTTTTATTAAAATAAAAAAAAAAAAAAAAGGGATTGTGTGTGTGGGGTGGAAATGACCATTTTGACTTGTGAATTTTGACATGACTCTTTTATATCCCTTCAATTCTGGACAGCAAAATGGAGGCTATGGTCACTGCTGGAGTGCATGAGCCTGTGTCCAGTAACTTTGTCATTTGTTTAGGGCAATGCGTGCAAGTTGTGCAGTACATCAAATATGGAATATTTTGGTTTTCTTCATTTACTGTTTTAGCTCTGTAAGCCTTGTCATTCCCCCTTCAATGGAGGGGATGGGTGTTATGTGATCACATTCTTATTTTTTTGTGAGTAATGTTAAATATTGCTTAATAATCTGAATTTAATCTTCGTTCTGGCACTCGTTAGCTATTTTCAAAGTGCTTTTACGAGCTGACAAGCTGCAGTTCTTGTTTTCTGCATGTCTGTTCTCAGCCAGACTGGTATACATGTGTGTTTCAAAAGATAAGTCTGTAATAACAGATGGAACTGCAGTGTCTAGTAGGACAACACTTGGCAATTTAATCTTTCAGGCATTGCAGTAGGGACTGCATTTTTTATTCAGCAAAGTCTGTAAAGTTTTGTCTGGTTCCTGGGAAACCTTTGGTTTGTATCTGTTGGGAGTCTTCTGACTTAGTGAGTCTACTTGTCTAGCACTACATACTCCATAACGTTTAGAACCCGTCAGATAGGTGGGTGCTGTGATAGAGAAGAGGAATTAAGGTCTCTTCCATCTTCTGATTTTTACTGAGAAAAGCAAATTGGTAAAGTGTTCTTTGCAGCTCTTATGCTACAAAATGCCATCGATAAAGTGACTGCCAGTCCAGCTTTTCTTTAGGTAGGCAGCTGAAATGGCCAGCAGACAGATCACCTTGCACACATCGCTTTGTGCTGAGCAGCAGAAAGGGGTTTTTCTTAATTTTGTTTTCTCATCATATGGTTCTGTTCATAAGTGATCATTAGAATCACTTAACGTGGGCAGGCTTTTAGAAAATATTATTACTATTATTTCTCTTGCCTAATGGGAATGACTTTCTGCTAAGTCTTTTTATTTTCAAACCATCTTTGCCAGTGATGTTTTTTGTTTCCATGTAAGCACTAAGGTCAACAGAGGAAATGGTGTAGACTTACTTCTGTTCACCAGCCTCTTTCTCATGATATTAAAATCTCCCTTTTTCCTCTTAATAGGAAGTTTCTCCACAGCTCCACCCTAGGACATTACAACTTTAGCCTGCAGTAAACCTGTCATTGGGCTTGCTTTGTTTTGGATTTTCAGAGGATAAAAGCTACAGAAAGGCATGCCTTAGCCATCTCTAAATTTTCCTGGCATGTCACAAGTCTTCCTATATTATTTTGTGATTTTTCATTATTTATTCTCTGTGTCCAATTAAATCACTTGTTTCCTATTTCTTTAGTATCAGGTTTTATCTTAATGCGTTTGGTATCCACACAGAATTAGAGTCCTTAATTAATCAATAGATTGTCATAGTACCCTAATGTCCAATGAAATGGAGACCTCCTTTCTCCTTTTCATTGCCTTAGAGTACAGTTGAAGGTGGTGTTGCTCAGTCTTCCTATCCCACTGCAGTTTTCTTCTGGGATAGCAATTTTAGAAACTTTGTCCTCTGTGTCCTATAGCTATTTAGAGGAAATGTCTTTGCTAAGATGCACCTTGGAGGCTGAGACTTCAATGGATTTTAAAGTTTAGTGGTATAGTGATATCAGCAAATTTTCTATACCTCCTTTAAAAAAAAAAGTGTTGAACCCTTGTCTCTTTTTTTTTTCCCCCAGCCTTCCTCACTGTCTGTTCACATTTGGATGTTTTTTGGATTGGGAGGGTCGCCTGCTTTTTTTTAAATGGATTATTTTTTTTCTTCTTCTTTTTATTTCCTTTCCCCCTGAGAATACAGGCAGCAAACTAATTAAAATGTGTGGTGCAACAGCAGCTTTTGTTGGCCGGGAGGTACAATTGCAGTGCAAATCTTGATTAAATTTTTGAGTTCTGAGGTCGGAGCATGATAATTTTCTGATGCTAAGAAGTATGTCCAACCGAGATTAATTTTTATGTAGTCACAGAAAAAAGCATTTTTCAGTTATTTTGGTTTTTAACCTTTGGACATACCCTTTCTAATTGGAACACCTCTACTCAAATGTTCCTATTCCCTGAACACTTTGTGGCACTTCCACTAAAAGGAGTGGTGCTTCCCAGCACTGTCTGCTCGTTCCTGCCCTGGCACCGTCCCCCTTTGCGCTGACACAAGCATGCACGAAACTGCACAGCCATCCAAGCTGGGGAACTAATCCATGTTAAAAGTAATCACTTGGGTTTGTAGTTCTTTGCCACGTGTCTGCATGAATGCTTTTGCTGCATAAGGGAGGGAGTGACAGAGGGATGGGAATGAGCAGCAGAGGGAGGGCAGGGCTGCTCCTTTATGGTGGCATTGCCAAGTTATGCTGATTTAAGAGAATTAATGGCACTGCGGTGTAAAGAATGGATGTGTTAGACCTTCCAATAAATCAATCCAAGTAGCAGACTCTCACAACTAAAAGCCTCTACATTTTTTTCTATGTCTTGAGTCAAATGTATATTCTACATTTGTTTCCTTGAAGTAAAAAGAACACAATGGTTCAATATTGGACAGCTGAAAGACAGCAGGTACTGCAAATGTAAGATGCTAAGCAATTGCAGTCAGGTATGGTACCATGTAACATTACACACTGAGTTTTCACAAAGAACTCGAGTGGAAAGGTGCAGTTTAGATACCTAAATTAGACTTGTACAGTCTTGTTCAGAGGGTTCTTTTGAACAACAATTTAAGACTGTGTGGTAACTGCCAGGATCATGCTGCTTTCATGAGTGGAACAGAATGAACTGGAAAAGGATGCATGTGAATCCGATTCTTCCTAATGCCCGGGTATTTGGCACTCATTTAAAACAGCACTTTCATACTGCTGTGTTTACGTGAAAATTCTTCACTGTTTTCAGAACCAAGTAAACTGAAAACATTCTAAAACTGTAACAACACTTTTGTGAGTCACCTTATGATTCTTGGACTCTCATCGGCCCATTGTGTTGCTATCTACAGGACTACGTATGTAACATGGTAGTGGAGAAAAGCTATTATCTAAGAGTGGAGAAGTGAAAGTCATCTCAAGCTGAGTTAAGTATGCCTGTCTCTCTTTGATGCCTCCAGGTATTTTGATGATTTTTTCTGCCCACTTCTGTGGGTACCTGTTTTCTGATCAAATGAGTTGCTACAGGGAGGAAGCTTCAATCTGCCTTTTTGCAGTAACTGTCCTTGGCTCCTAATTTTCATCTTGCCAACAATTCAGATACATGACAGCAAGAAAAAGGAAATTATGATCAAAGCCAACAGCTTGTTAGTAGTAGTTCAAGCCCAGACTGACCTTCATGGGACGAGTATGTCCCTTGACTTTGTTCCTGCCAGCTCCAGAGGTCTATCTACAATTTTCTGTAATATGGAGCTGTGCAATCCGATCATGTATCACTTCTCCCATAGTAACTCCTAGCCTGTGGCATGCTCATTTTATCGAGGTGTTTGCTTGTGTTCTGTCCATCGTCCCAGCAGAATCACCAGTGTGATGATTGCTAACCACAGCCATCCTATTTTACAGGAGGGCTGGGGACTGCAGAATCCGAAGCAGGCACACCACACCACGTGTCTCATTTTAGGTTTTGAATAAATTCATCTGTCGAGGAGTACATAAAAGGGAATTCAGGTGTGTTTCTGTTGTGAACTTTCTGAGTTTTCTTCTACTGTACGCTGGAGGCTTGTGATAAGAGAAAAGCTCCTGAAACCACCTGCAGTCCTGCTGCTTTGAGTTGTTAGCTCTACCCCTACATGAAATCTGAAATATTAGATCTTGCATTGTGCAACTAATAATGCTTTCCTAATACAAAGGCAGTTTCTCATCATCTCATATTTTTTAAACAATAATAATTTGAAAAACAGTATTCAGGAAAATGAAGCAGAATTTTGGCCTTGATTAAATTCACATTTTTTAAACCAAAGCATTAACAAAACTGTTGACTGTATAGATGCTTGACAAAGATTAAACTCAAACCCAGGAGAAATGAAAGGGAAGTGAAAGGAGTGATAAACTGGTGAGAAAACTTTAATCTCATAAGGAAGAAATGAGACTATAGAAGCATAAAGTTTGTAAGCAAAGCCTGATGTCAAGCTCACTTGGTAAGTTTTTTGATCTTGCATACCAATTATTCCTAGCCAGAAGATGGAGTTAGAACACTTTTGTTGATTATGTCAAAATAAGGATTTAGCAACTGCTAGGGCTTTATCTATTTGCTAGTGGTTGTCTAAGACAACACGTTCTAGACGGCTCTGTGTGAAGCATGCAGGATGTGCAGGGTTCCCTGTCACTGCCATTCCCAGGATGTGACCTGTGAGGGCTGGTTGGCAGAGAGACCCTGAAGAGCTGAAACACTACGATGCCTTTTCAGCTGAAAACATTATTGGAAATATATTGCAAGAAATAGTTGAGGGGGATTGTTTGTTGACCACGAGGGTTTGGCAAGCACTTCTGAACAGTGTAAGAGTGGCCCTTAGCAGCCAGCCACTATACTGGCTGCAAAAAAGGTACAGGGACCCTATGCTGTCTCAAGAAGGGGGTACGGTGACTACTGTACGTGGTGGCTTTAAAGAGCTCTGTGTAACTGCCAGCTGTGCAGCTGAGACCATCGGCAGCATACTGTGATGGGAACCGGATGGACGGAGCTGGATATTTTGCATGGAATTCCATTTTGCCATTAATCGTTTTGATTAATTGAATATTTGAAAAAGTAGCCCATCAGGCTTAAATATTTTGCCAGAGCCCCTTGTTGTGGCTGATGAGCTGTCAAAAGCTGAATGTCCTATGAAACATGGCCAGTGTTTTCTGTAAATGGTCAGTGCTGACAGGGCTGTAACCCAAGGCCAGACTAGACAATTCTAATCCAATTTCCCTCTCAGATTTTCTATACTGCATTATCTGGGGGCCCCCAGTCAAAACCTTACCTTTCTTCTGTGTTAAAGGGTTTGGTTTCAATGCAAATGCACTGTGTGCTGACTTAAAGAATTAGCTTGGTTACAGGCCTGCATTGGTTGAGGAAAACTAAAGATTACCCATTTATCTATTGGCCAGGAACATGCATCAGGCAGAAGCAATTTCAGAATCTCTCAAGTGCTTGCTTGTATTGGGACTTAATTGATCCACAATAACATGGCAAGTTTTGCTGCTATGTTAAAATGCTAAAACCCCCTGTAATGCATTTGGTCTCATTAGATATCATTGTATAAAATAGAGCTTTGTTCTCTCTCTCCTTGGAACGCTTATAAAGCAAAGGATTCTTAATCTGACAAAATGCTTACAGATAGTACTTGTGGAAGATAATATTTTGTCAGAAAATTTTGACAAGGTATTCAAAATATTTCAAATTTTCAATATTAAATAGGAATGTTGAGATTATTATGAATACTGTATAGTGAATTGTGGACTTGGAGTGGTTTTGTTGTGGGTTTTTTTTGTTCTCTTTTTTTTTTTTTCATTCCATAACTACTTGTAAGGGCTCTGTGTAACTGTATTGGTTTTATTTGCTTGAAGGACTGGCACATTCTGCTGTGCTGGTAATGATTGTATGCCCTGTATGTTCACACCAAACTCCGAACTTCAGAGCAGCTACACAGCTTTTTTTATATTAGCAAAGTGATTGTTAATGTCAAAAATAGAACGGAAAAACTTTGAAATTAAATTACAGGTTTTGCATTTTGGTATTTAAAACACGTTGCTCAGTATTCAGCCTAGTTTCATAGCCCATATGAGCTGTACAGTATGCTTTGGTTCAAACAGTCAGTTTTAGTAACCATTTATACACACTGAGAAACTGCATTTTGTAGTTTGCAAAGTAGTAGCTCAGTTACCGTGTCCCGAGGCAATTAATAGAGCTGTTGAGTGTGATAGTGAGCACTTGCAGTGTTTAAACGGAGTGCTGTGAGTCAGTCTCACGGTGTTCGGAATAGCAAGTTTCCACATAACTTTGTTTTCTGTTTTTAAGGACCAAGATGATTTATTTTTTTATTAAAGAGTAAATCAGTTAAACTGTTCCATTCTGCAAATGAATCAGCATTTCTAAGTAGCTTTTCCTAGCCTTAACCAATTAATATTTGTGAACTCCAAGCTGAGTTTCCTCTAAACATCTTCTGTTGTTAAAGCTTTCATCTTGAGCTTGCACTATTTCTCAAAATCTTAGTCCTTACAAGAAGCTAAAGCGTCTTTTAGCCATGCAAATGTATCTCTAAACTTTGTTACAAAACAAAGTGTTAAAGAAATTTCCTGTCTCCTATTTTATCTTCCTGTTAAATACTATTAAAAGGCTCTGCCTCATGCTGTCAAATATCTAGACTTGGTGAGGAATTTTTGTTCTTACCACAGATGTCTGTTTTCCAGGTCATCTCTAAAATGGCTCTTCTGACCTTTTTGGGTGTACTTCTGTAGGTGAATTTATTGGCAGTTGAACCCTGTATTAAATTATGACTGTAACATTTTGTAGTGTGTACAGATTTCTGTATGTGCATGCACGTGTGTAACGTGTTTGTACACCAGAGACATTCACTTCAAGTACCCTTTTATCATGCAATCATATTTGAATTAATTGGCTTTCTTCAGTTTAATTTGACAGAGGATAGTCATCCTGAGCAATGAATTTCCCATAAATTCCCTGAATATTGGTGGACATTGAGAGAAAAGGGCCTCGTAGCACCCTCAAGACAGATGAAATGAGTCCCTCAGTTCGGGCAAAACGGGGCATTCAGAGCTTGCAGCTCCATTGCCAGGTAATCTGGTCACAAAACAAATGTCCCAAGGATTTCATCATTTGTGCTCCTCACAGAGCTACTTACCCCTTTTTCTGAAGAAGTGAATGTACTGTTCTGATATTCCTTGTGGGGTGTTTTAAGGAAGTTTGGGGAAGCTGGTCTTCTATGCAGGGAAACAAGGCAGTGTGTTTCCTGTCATGTTATTACGATGTAATTTACTGGGTTTCAGTCCTTACCGGTTACAGAAGCAAGCAGTGGCAGCTCCAAGATAAATGAACTGCTGTCTCATTACTGGCTGATTTATTTATGCTCTGCACCTTTCTTGCAGTAGAGTTTGTTTGTAACAAGACTGCTAGATGGGAATGGCCACGGCCGTCCTTTGCCGGAGACGCTTCCGGAGGCTCTGACTTGGCATGAGGCATGCTTCGCTGCCCTTGCTGGGATGGGGAGGCAGGGTGGTCATTGGGGTTTTACCTCTTCAGAAGTAGGTCACAGTCTAGTCTGGTGGAGTCCTGAACAGTAACATGAAGAGCAGATGAAAGGATGTAGCAAAGAAGCTTGCTTTTCAGGGAAAAGATGAATTTTCATACAATTTGTTTTCTCAGAAGAATCAGAAAGCCTAGGGTTTTATTAATGTTGATTCCCCCTCATTTTCTTCACAGTCTTTTTCCTGATGCTGCAAGTTATTTTTTCCCCTCTTAGAAAAATAACTTATGCACATTTCTCATTATATCTCTAAGTTCACATTTTGTTTGCAGATCAGATGGTTTGTATGTTTATCATTCATTATGTTGCTTCTAATGATGTGATGTCTATTTCAGCAGTGAGGGTTTCCTTTGTTTGTGTGTTTGTTGGAATTAGTGAGCTTACATTTGTTAAGGAGTGGGCACTGGAGGGAAACAGGCATTTAAAACGTAGCTGTTTCTAAGACCAGTTATTAGAACAACAACAAAATACATCTCCCAGTAAGTCTTGCATCTTTATGGAATACAAAGCTGGCATTGTAGGATCATAATGCTAACTGGAATTCTGCAAGTGTGTGCTTAGTACGTCGGCTGCATTTTTGGTAACTACTGGACAAGTGCTTCTGGGTCTTTGCTTCCAATCACTAGTTAGGTTTTAAAGGTTATCTGGGTGGCTTCTGGATGTCTCTGTGTGGGAGGTTTACCAGCAGTGAGCCTTGGACAAGAGTCTCCTGCTGTCCATTGGAGCACAGTTGAACTGTGTTCTAGCCCTTAGAAATTCTCAAAGTGTAGCAGTTTGAGCAGCTACTTCTTCCCTTTGGCACCTTGATTGTTTCCAGATACAGCGGCAGAAAAATGATGCTGTGTTTCCCAAGGGTATTAGAAAACTGGCGAGTCAGTTTTCAGCTGTTGTGGTGGGAGGTGCAATGGGAAGTAAATGCAGAATCCTGGAAAAGTTGGCTTAGAGTCCACGTAAAGGAATAGAAATCAGAAAGCAAGCTGAAGCAATTTCTGAGCCCTAAGATAATCAATGAGGAAGGCTTTGCTGGGTTTAGGAGAGCCAATTTTTATTTCAGCTCTCTCTGCTTGTCTTCCAGATAAACTGCTTAGACCTTTGGCTGGTATTGGAATGTTTCAGTTTGGGTTCAAATAGATGTTCTTGGCCCACATTACTCCTGGACATTGTCCAGAGACAATATTCTTTAGAGGTGCATTGAAATCCCAGGAACAACTTTATCCCACTCCTAGTGGCAGACTAAAAAAATACCGAGAGGTGAATGAAGCCACACGTTATTTACCTCAGATCAAACTGATGTTACTTGCTCCTTTTCATGTCTTGGTCTTAGAGAACTCGGGGATGAATTGTGTGAAACTTCATGTCAGGAAGTTAGTATTTTTTTCAAAGATGATTTATCCCATTTATCCCTGTTTACTGTCTTTTTTTTTTTTTTTTTCTGCTTTGCATATGGATGGTGGATTTCTTTTTGTGGGGTGAAGGGGGAATGTTCCTGATTTTGATCATTTCTTCTGTTTGATATGTTTTCCAGTTAGCCTTCCCAAATTTATAGCAATTCTTCAGTTAGCTTAAAGGCAGAGGCAGATTGTGTTCCCTTTCCACGTAGTCTTTTGACTGGAGGTGTGCACAGCAAAAAGCTGTGAGAAATGCACACACAGCTTCTCGTGGCTCAGTAACTAATTATAGCTTAGAGTTGAAAGTGACTGTTGAACCTGAGGTTTTACGTTGGAAATATGTCAAAAGAATATGAGAATAAGCATTCTGGGTTTTGTAATATTGACTCCCTCAGTCTTCTTCTCTGCAATGTCCTTTTTTTAGGCCATTCTAGTTTTAGCTTCTTCCTTCGTGTTTTCTTAGAGCCAGCAGGAGGAATGCGAGCGCCCGAGGTACAGACCCTCTCTGTTATGATGTCTGACATTACAGTGCATTCCTATTAGGCCCAGCTCTGATGAGAAAACTGCTTCGTTTCCACAGCCCGAAGCCAGAGAATGCCTGCGAGAGGTGTACTATGTAAGTTTAGCGTCTCACTTGAAAAAAACATTTTTTGAACTTGTGCACAGGCTGCGCAGTTTATTTATTTATTTTTTTAATTGTTTCTTCAATAGATTTCCAGAAGTGTAACAAGTGATTAGAAACTTTATCTTGTGGTGTTATAAAATGAAAAGTATCAGGCTACTCGAAATTTGGGGTTTCTTTGTGAAGTACTCCGGGCCTATAAATAAACTTGTGCATACAATTTTCACACACATTCTTTCCAAATTCAAATTCTGTACTTGTAAAACTGAGTTTATTTGGGAAGCCGTCAGAAGCAGCGCTGCAGCTGTAGAGTTTTATGTTGTTTATTCTTGAGGGTTTTCAGAATAATTTTTGTATTGCGTTGAAGCAGTCTTTCGAAGTGCATTACCGGTTAGACTTTTTGACCAGCATTCAACCATCTAGAAAATGGTGCTAGGGTGTTTATTTCTACTGGTGCAGGTTGTTTTGTGAGATCCTTTGTTTTCCTGCTGTGGGGACAACAGAGCTTTGTCTCTGTAAACAGTTACCCAATGAAGTTGTTACTGGAGTTGAATTTTTGTTTACAGATTAAACAGAAGTGAAAGAAGCTCAAAGCTTGTATTCCAAAACTGGTGACTTTTTTTTTTTGGGGGGGGTGTGGGGGGGGTGGTGGGGGTNNNGGGGCGGGGGGGGGGGGAGAGGACACAACAACGGGACAACGGGGAGGGGTGGAAATTTGATCACTTAAAATACAGAAACATAAATCTATTGCTCTTGGTACTGACTGCAGGATATTTAAGCGGATAAACATTCTTTGAAAATCTCAGAAGTTTCAGAAAAGCTCTTTTGTAGTTTTTATTTGTAAATTTGTCTCTCTTCTCCTGAAGCTATAGTGAGCCCTGCACACTGTCATTCTTTTCCAATTGTAAACATAGTTTCGGTACTACCACTTTTGCACCAAACGCTGTTCCTAGGCGACTGCTGACGTCAGTTGGTGCAGCACAAGAAGGTTTGTGTGTTTATCTGCTGTGGGCAGACTCTTAGGAAAAGACGAAAGTATGTAACTAGATTAGGCCGAAGAGATTGCTGCTTTAAATAAGCATACGTTCTGTTTGCAATGTCATACTTTATTTTTTCTGCATTTTATTTTGATTAGCAGTTGTATCTTCTGTAGCATATGCCACAGTATCTAGTTTGCAGGAGACGATAAGGAAGGGTATATATTCTCTTTGCTCTTGCTTTAAAGGGGTAGCCTTTTTTTCTTCTTTTCTGTAGCACAGTGAGAATGAGGTTTTAAAAGCAGCGTGTGTCATAGTGTAAAGCTTTTGCATACCTGATCTCGAGCTTAGAAATAGGACTATTAGAAATGAAAGCAGGCATACTATTTCCAGTTCAAGCGAAACATATTTACTTAGAGATTTTTGGCCAGAGTCTATACATTTGGAAAAGCTGGAATGATACTCTTGGAATATTTTACTGCATGCCTTTGTGTCCAGCAGGGTTGGAGCAGAGCTGGCTTGATGACCTTTGTGAATTGTTTCATTTTATTGTGTGTGTGGTTTGGGTTTGTTTTTTTTTTTGGAATAAAAATTACCTGTAGCAAAAGCTCTTTGTATGAAAATCTTCTCTTGAAATTAAAAAGTAGTGGGATTGCATTCATGGTCGGACAAAGAGTGAAGCTAAAAACTATGGGATGTAGTAGTACCAGATAGTTTAATAAGGCAGGAAGAAAACTGACAAACATAGAACCTCTTCTTCAGGTTGAAGAATGGAAGCAGCAACTTTCAGACCTAAATAATAGCTGAGAACAACTGCTCCAAATAAACTTAAGTTAGATTAAAATTAAATAAAATGCCTGTGGTACATAGGAGGACGTTAGCAAGCATAAAGGTGAAAAGGTTAATCTAAATAAGGTCCACTTTGAATGTGGCTGTTGTATTGGTCTTACTGGTCTTGAAGTCCCCATCGGTCCTGTACTGTTTGCAGCACTGTTCCCCTGTGCTGTCCAGCCTGGCACTGAAAACCTTCAAGGATGGAGCCTGTGCGGCCTCTCTGGGCACTCTGCTTCACCTTGTCCCACTCCCTGTGTGTCCTCACAATGAGACATTTTTTCCTTATGTCTAGTCTCAGCTTCTCTTCTCTCAGCACTGCCTTTTATATTTCCACCACGCACCACTGGACACAGCCTGGCTTTGTTGTCTTCCTGGCCTCCTGTTAGACACTGGCAACACTCCCCCAAAAGCCACTGCTTCTCCAGGCTTGATGAGCCACGCTCCCCCAGCCTCTCCTCAGGGGGTAGGTTATTCAGTCCCATAGTCATCTTGGTGAACCTCTGCTGAACTTGCTCCCTTTTATCAATGTCTGTCTTGTACTGGGGGCCCCAAACTGCGTGTACCGTTCTAGGTGCGGTCTCTGGGGAGCTGAGCAGAGGGGTGATCATTTCCCTCAGCCTGGTGGCTCTGCTCTTGTGAATGCAAAGCAGCGGTTGCCCGCCTTTCCTGCCAGGCCACACTGCCGGCTCCTGTGCAGCCCTTCATCCTTTTCAGAAGAGCAGCTCTCAGCCCGTAGTGTCATGGGGACTGTTCCTTCCCAGCTGCAGGGCTTTGTGTGTGTTGCTGTTGAATTTCATGAGCTTCCTTGCACTTGCTTGTTCCTCCAGCTTGTCTAGGTCCCTTTGGATGGCGGCCCTGCCCCGGCATGTACTGTCTGGTAGCATCTGTAAGTGTGTCTTGTAAACTTTCATTGGTCAGGAAAACATCGTGGAGTTTAATTCTGCTTAATAAAAGTTAAGTAGCTGCAGGTGCTATTGCTCATTTGTCCATACTGCTGCTGCTTCTAGGTCTTTATCGAATTTTCATTCTCTTTAAACCATTTTTTATTATAAGAATCTTTTCTCCAACTTGCAATAGCAATGGTAGAGTTAGGAAATGCTATTTCATTCAGTAAACAGTTGTTAAAGAAATGCTGAAGGTGCTTGTATACATCAGTATAAAAGCATAAAAATGACTCGGTTTAAAGTTCATTTAGCTTAATATTCTGTCTCTGATCTTCATCTAGGGTCAAGTCTGACATCTGTTCTTACCAGTTAAATATCTTTTATATTCTTGACTTGAAAATGTCATACTAAACAGATTTCAGGGGACCAAAAGATGGGTCAGAACTTTTTATATCTATCTTATGCATCTGCCTGTCACTGCAGTTTCTCCAGAAGCAACACACCAAGGGAAAAATCAATAAAAACAGTAATCGTAAGTTGCTGCTTATCATCTTCCCGTCTATTACAGGGGCTAATGTGCAATTAAATGCATTAAAGATCATGGGAGGAGAAGAAAGTAGCCATAATCAGAGGCTGATGGAAGGATAAAAATACAGTAACATGATACTTTCTTTTTTTCCCCAGACCACCTTCCTACACTCTCCCAACTTCCACCTGGTTTCAGCTCAGGGGACTTCCTAATGTGTTTTAGCTCTTTAGCTACAAGTGCGCGCTCAGTCTCCCCTTCAACTTACTGGCACTTCCTCTTTTGCACAGTTTCCCCTTGAACTTACGTAAACTTCTTGCATCCACAACTTCCTTTCGTAAGTCAGGTCACTTGCTACCTTCTAGTGAGGAACTGCCTCTTTCTGTTTTGGACCTGGCTTGTCCCACCTCTTCCTAATGCCTTCTGGTTCTTGTGCCATAAAAAAGTAGTCTGTTGAGTTTTGCTTTCTGCTGCCTGGTTTCTTGGGCAGAATTTCCAGCAATCATAAGTTCAGTGTAACAATATACACGACATCTGACAGTGACAATAACTAACTGGCTTTAAAATTACTTTAAGGTAATTTTTGAGACAAGCTGAGATGTCAAAGCTCATGAGTTCGTATATTCTGAGCCTCAATATCTGGCAGTAGTGCATGGTTCTGCTGTTTGCTGGAGGCAGTGACTCTGCCCTTAGGGTTCGTTCGTTGCAGGACGATGCCACTCAAAGTTCTGCTGAACGATAGCAGATGTTCTTGTGCAAAACACCAGGAGACAAATGGACAGCAGAAAAATCTGCTCACTGGGGGCTAACACCTTGCTATTCCATACAACTTTCCCCTGCATAAAGAAATGCTAGTTCTTTTGTGTGAGATCAGCTGGGATGACTGTAACTGTCTTCGCATGCTTGCAGAGAAGTAGCTGCATCTTGGGCACATCATTCAGGTTTTCACAAGTATTTGTTCTGCTGGTTCTGTCTGCTCTTGTTCACAGAGAGCAAACTTTGATTTTTTTTGTAAATAAACAGATTACATACAAAATCCTTTCAGTGTCACTGACTTCAAAAGGCAGCCACAGCAGAGATTGAAAATTACAGTTTTATAGACAGAGACAAAGTCAATCTTTCCTTCTTGGGTCATGTGTTAAGAGTAAAAATAGTTACCATTAATTATTTCTTTTTAAAGTCACTTATTGTTTATGACTTACAATCTTATAACAGTCCTATTTAAAATTTTAAAAGCTGTTGCTCTGGGATACTGTAGAAAATATATTGAATTTAGAGAATTATTTTTTATTTAAATGAACCTGTTTAATTTGTTAAAGTGGTTAAACAGTTGCTATAATCTTTCCTTGAATTAAAGGTATAAAATATTGAAATTAGATTTTCAAGACCACCTGTGGGTTAACCAGAATTATCTAAAATTGAGACAAAGCAACGGGCTTTTATTACAGTTCCTAATTGCAGTACAACCTATAGCAACCATTCTTGTCTCAGGTTTCTTAGTTACCAGCCTGTATGTTCTGTTAGTTTGTGAAACTGTAACCGGGCTCCGATCCAAAATCCTCTCTCTGTAAATTTATACTGGACAAACCGAGAAGCATTTCTCTCTGGCTTTGCAAGAAATAGCCATGCTGCTTCTTTATAACTTTTTGATCAGTTTTCTGCTGGATTGTTTTGAGCAGTTACAAAGAGTTATGTTTTCAGTGCAGTATCGTAGTATATTGAAGGTGCATTTTTTTTACTTCACCTAGACTTTCGTGATAGGTTTTCAATACTTCTTAAACTCGCAGCCAGAATTTAAATCTTGTGCAACACCATGCAGTGTCAGCAGAGCTTTTCCAAAGTCTTGCTCATTTATATAGGAAAATTAAGTTTTAATAAGGAAATTAAATAAGTTGGGAAGATGTGTTGTTTCTTCCTACTTTTCATTTGACTTCTGCTTCTGTTCCAGCTATAAAGTTAAACAAGTACAAAGCTAGTGTCTTCAGAAATGCCCTGAAAGGCTCGGAGACTTCAACAGCTAGAGCCTGATTTTGATTAGCATGTGTTACCCAGCAGAGAAGAGGAGAGTTGGCCGATAAGGTGCATTTATAAAGTTACAAAGCAAATATTTGTACATAAGCGGTGAAGATGCTTTTTGTTTCTGTAGCCCAAAATAAACACTTCTGTGAGGGATAGTTCAGGTATGGCTGCCAAAAAAAAAAGGAAAATGTTTGTAGATAAACTAGGCATGATGGCTGAAAGACTTAGTTTCAGCTCAAAGATGGTAATGCCTGATGTAGTCTGTGGAGGCAATTTGGACACATAGAGTTTATTTTGTGATTTCTATCTGAGATGTTCTTTTTTCAAAGCAACCACTTTTAAGACGTTGGTCCTAGAGTGGCTTCATAGCATATTTTGTCAAATGCTAATCTTTCTCTTTTTGCTCTCGGTAGCTTTGCCTCATTGCCTTGTTTCAGAAATTGCCTGCTCTTTTTGGCCAAATAATTAAGTCTTTTACATTGGTACTGCAGTGATTCCCAGGCTACTTGGGATGGCTAATGGTTACCACCCCACTTTGAGTTACAGCAGTTGCAAGGGCAATTCCATCCCTGAAGTAAAAACTTAACCTCTTCTTATTGTTTGGATTTCTAACCCTAGCAGAAATGAGGCTGGAAATTATCACAAGGGAAATAAAACTGGCAAATACTCTTTTTGGGATAAAGGTAAGATGAGGATACAGGACACCGTTTATTCTTTCATAGAAAACATCTACTATTGACACATTATGACTCTATGGCCTCTTGAGGTTCCTTTCAAATGGAATTATCCTAGAAGATTATGTACCTGTTAGTGTGAACTTTTGTGTAGACATAGCTAACTACCTCAGGTACTGCTGAGGGCATATTTGCAGTAGCACATAATTCTTTTCAGGCTGTGAATCCTGGGAAAGAAGCTGAGCAAATATTTAAGTACTGAATCAATGTTGAACTCCAGCCACTGTGGCTACTGAGCTAGCACTGCCTAAGGTTTTTAGCTTGTAGTTTTCTAACATGCTCCTTGCTAGCTTGTATGAATAAACTAGAAACATCTCGGTCCCTTTGACTACTGCTCGTCACTCTTGTGCCATTACAGAAATAGTCCATACAACTGCCTATGTCCCGGCTTCCTTTCCTTGGGATTTCAACCTGCAAAAAGCTAGAGGGATGCTCATTACTTTAACCAGTACCTCAAACAGTCTGTTAGTTTACTGTGTTAATGTCAACTTGGCAGTAGAGATTAAATCTACGCCTCACAAGGCGGTGGGAGCAGACTAAATGTTCAGTGTTCTGAAACATGCATTTGAGATGCTGGGAATACGTCTGACTGGGTAGGACAGCAGACGTAGCACCTGTGTGTTCAAATCCTATTATGCCTTTCAATATAATTGCAGCTGAAGAGTTAGGTCAGGTTAGCAGAATTTTGCAAGTTGCACTGATGTTTAACTTAACGTTTTGGTTGAAGGCACTGTGAGGGAAGTTAACTCCGTCCCAGCCAGACTCGGTACAATGGGCTGCAACTGCAGCGTGGAAAGGAAAAGATAACTGACAGTAGGGAGGACAGGACAGTGGTCTGTGAAGTCCTGGATGGCAGAGAAAGCCATGAGAGGCAAGAGGTATCAGATGTTTGAGCCCGTTTGAGATGTTCTGCATTTTAAGCTGTGAAGCTTCTCTTGCTAAGACATCGCGTGTGTCAGAAGTTTAAGGAAGAAAGTTGCGAGCTGTTAAATACCGTGCCCCACTTTGAGGAAGCACTTGAGCTGCAGATTTCTGGGTACTGTGAAGGTTCAGGAGAAGAGTTCATATTTATCTGTAGGGAGCTTCTGCTGCCTTGTCAAAGACGGGATGTTAGGGTGGGGGGTTTGTGGTCGGATCCAGTGGAGCCAGTCTATATTGTTTAAACCAGTAGGATAATGCTCATTACTTCTTTTGTACTTTAAGTGGGTGTTCTTAACCACGATCGCATACAGAAGAGGAGGGAGGAAAGCACAGGTAAATTAACAGGTTTAAAGTTTTTTTCCATTTAATCAGAGATTTTGATGTTAATAAGCTTAATGATGGTTTGGTTTTGTTTCTTCCACGTGAATCAAACGAACAGCAGCCAAATTTGCAATAAGCCTACCTTATTGTCACATAATTAGTTAGACTCTTTTGGCTTGTATCCCTAATAATTAATAAAGAACTTTTGTCTCAAAGGAATCTTGAATTTGAAAGTAGGCTACACAGCTATCTGTTACTGTAAATTTGCTACAGAATTCTGTTAATGCTTTTACAAAATATAGTAATAGATCCAAAGTCAGAGGAAGTAAAAATAAAGGAAGAAATAATTGCGGAGTGGTTTTGAACTGCATTCAGCAAGTATGGGGTCATACACAGAACAGTAAAGCCACAGAGTAAGATGCTCTTTCTGTGGACCTGCTCTGTTGCCTTTCAAGCACGGCAACTCACACTTGCTGAATGCCTTGTTGGCAGCCAAAATTTCTGTCTCATTTACCCACCTGCAAATCCATTGAGGAGTCTTAGTATTTTGATAACATGTATGTTTGCTGCTTCTGTTTATATGGACGTGAACATGATCTTTTCTAGACTTAGTGATTGCATCAAACTGGAGGCTACCTCATGAGACTGAGAAATTCAGATGTGTTTTCTGCATTCAGTTTTGAAAATACATTCCATTCGCTCGAATCAGTGATGACAAACTACTTCTGTGCGTTACCAAAAAGGAATGTGACAGCTAATTAATTGTTCTGCCACAATAGAACCAGTTCTGTCAGTCATGAATTGGGATTTGTGTTTATGATACGTTAGCACGTGGCCGTGGTGCTGTGATCCTCAAACTTCAGCCACAACATTTGTAATGTCTTGAACACCATGAGTGCTGCTTAGAGACTCTACACCTCTCTTGCATATATCTAGTACTATACATTGCTGCATAGTAGGTTTTTATCTGGTTCAACTCAAATACTGGAGTTTTATGCACAGTAAGAAACCTGCATTTATGCTTTGCAGTTTTGCTTGAAATTCACTTCTGTTGTACGGTTGATGCTAAAGCCTTTTCCTTTTCCAGCAACAATTTATCTTTCTCCAGGTACAGGCTGGATGTGTTCAGAAAAAAATAATCAGGGTAGATAATTAGAGATCTGCAATGCATTCTATAGTTGATAAGACTTTTTAAGAGCTATGCCTTATTTTGTTCCAGAAGTGCAAGTATGATGAGAGAGGATCATTTTGTGGTTGTAATAGCTGAATGATGAAGAATCTTTGTCTGATACAGTGCTGTTATGCTGATAACCAGCCTATTTCAGTTGTCTTTCTGTCTCGGTCTGGTTTTAAAATATTTATCATAATGCTTTCATCTGTCTTGGAGAAGATGGAAAAGGTTGGGGTTTGTAACTCATTACAAAACTAAATGATATTCTATTCACAGTTTGGTAGGTTTATGATAAAGCACATATGAGCTCACACTAAATATGTGGAATAGAAAGAAATGCTGAATTGTTTCCTTCCCTAAAGTGGTCTAAGTTAACCCACCCACCTGTCTAAATGGTGATGGATATGCTGCTGTGGCTTGGCCGACTGTGACACATCAGCTGTTGCGCAGTAATTGCTGATGGATTTCCAGTGTAGTGATGTGTTCCTAGGGTATTGTCTCTGAGGGGTGATAACTTCAAGGATTTTGTTTTTTAAAAGCGGTAAGAGGCTTCAGATGGAGCAGAAGAAAAGTAGCAGCTTGCACCACATTCATTGCCTAATGGATGGCTCTGAGAAGGACTAATGGTTAGAAGAACGTCCCACTTTACTGGGGTAGATTCAGCCCTGCCTGAAACTGCAGCAGTTCTCAGATCCTGAGAATTGTCATTGCCAACCTGTTTCCACCAGGTGAGAAATCAGAATTCACATTTCTTGGAGTTGAGGCATATACTTTATCAGCTTTGGATTTACTGGATTTCTTCAAAATATTATAAGAATTTTAGTGGTGTATTACTTTATCAGTAACCTCCAAGAGTTTGCTTTCCACTTTTTAAAGAATACCACAAAGACTTTTGATCTACTGCTTGCACAGCACATTTAAGAATGGGTTGATTTAATTTTTCACAACATTAATATAAGCAATAACAGCATTTATCTTTGGATTGAGTAAGGTTAACATAATTAGTAAACATAAGAGTAAAGTTAACATAATTTCTATCCCCTTGATTTGACCCGGCAGTTTCACATGCTGCCTGACAGTTTTAAACAGATGGTAGAAGTCTCTTGAGCTGTTTGGTTTTTTTTTTTCCTTTGGAGTATTTCACCATCTTATGTGTACTCTGAAGGCTGAGGTTAAAATTGCTGAAGTCCAGTGAATATCTAGCTGGAGAGCTTCTCCCCACTGCTGTGGGGGGCAATTTCTGACATTTACTCCAGGGACAATCACTAAATTGTGGGTGCAGTCTCCCAGCCTTTCCCTGCCCATCCTGGTGTAAATGGGCTGTTCAGAATGACAGTTTTATCTGCTCACTAGGTAGTATGCTGATTTCTCTTTTCCTTTCCCACCAGCCTGGAGCAGTTTGGTTCAAGCATTTGCATGTTAATGGTATAAATAAAGTCAAATTTACATCTTTTCCCCCGAGGAGGCGTTTTCTATGCAGACTGATGATGCAGTAACGGACCAGTTAGGAGCGGGCAACTCATGCATATAAATAGTCCCATTTTACAAGTATTTTGCTAAGGTCATTAGGAGAGGGGAGGGAGGTCAGCAGTAGCTCCTTAGTCACAATCACATCTGGAGCTGAAACAAACTCTTTCTTTGTCTGTAGAAATTGAGCAGTGTTTTAGGGTTGCCAGAGTTTAGCTGCTAAACCCTGGGACAGTGGCAGAGGAACTAAACTCTGCGTGCTGAGATTAACTGGACATGGGAAGTACAATTTATCTGCATCATAGCCACTTTTGTTTTATTTTTTTTCTGGATGCCCCGTGGCCCTGATTTCTACGTGTTTGGAAAAACAACCGTTGCCACAGAAATCCAGGAACAGCCATGCCCTCTATGCTTTTCCTAAGGCATCACATTTGACCACTAGGACGTAACATCTTAACTACACAGGACAGCTGGCAGTCCTGTGAGGTTCAGTCTGCTTTTTTCCCTCATCACAGAAGAAATATTAATGCATCAGCAGAAGTATTCTTTGGATACAGTGATTATTGTTCAAGATAACTACTGGCACTTGTTTCTGACCTCTAAGCTTGCTTCTGCTTGGCAGTGGCTTTTGGTATTGTCCAAGTGCAGACTGGTGTCTTCTCAAAGAAATAATATTTTTCTTTTCTCCTGTCTGTCAGTCTGCCCACTTAAGTAGTCTCTGTTGTAATATTATAAAATGTGACTCACAAATTGACTCTGAGTGGGGAGAAATGGAGGGGGGGGGGGAAGAAAAGGCATGTCTGCAAGTTCCAAAAGTGGTGGTGCTTCTGTGATTCTTTTTGCAGTTTCTCAATTTAATACTGGGTTTAAGGAAACTGTCTTGGGAGTGTAAGCTCTTCAGGGAGAGAGGGCACAGCTTGTCTTCAAAAAAAAACCCCAAAAGGCAACTCAGGAGGACAAAAAGTTTGTTGTATTGGTACAAAGAACACCGGGGCCAAGGGACATGGTGGTGAATGCTTTCTATATGGCCAGATTGGTCTCCTTTTTATATGTATACAGCAGTTATTTTTCTTCCGTGCCCAATGTGTCAAACTGATGGAGTACATAAAGTTTTTCTAGGATTACTGACCAATCTTCTACTTTCAATGAAAAAAAATGATATTTGACAGTGATTGCACGTAATCAATCTAGAAAAGTGCCATGTAGAGGAATCACCAAATATATCCCCGAGAAGCAGTCGTTAGCTCCCTGCTGATGACTAAACCACGCGTTGTGTCCGTGTGCCCCCTGGAACTTCCCCACGGGTTTGGAGTGCTGTTTGGATACCGGACTTAGAACTTCCCAAATTCGAGACCCTCTATGTTACAGTTCAGCATAAAACTAACTGGTGTGCCACTTAGATTTGGGAAACTTGAAGTGCGTTTAATGTCCTAATGGCCGCGTGATATACGTCTGAAAGGAGTGTTGTGGTGAAAGGTTTTAAACGTGTTTGGATCTTTCTGCTGCAGCAGATGAGGAATGGTTCATAATTTGCTGTTATCTGAGCTGGAGTGAAGGCAGGAGGAGCATTAGCTTCCTGCGGGCGTCATCTGCCCGGTGCAGTAGCCTTAGCACTTTACTGATGAGTCCAGAGAGAGCATTAAGCTCCTTGAGTTATTTGATTTCTGGTATCTGTTTGTCAGAATGGTAGCTTGAAAATAGTAGACTTCCTTAGACCTTTTGAAGTTTCAAATGATAATGCTGTTTGAATTTAGTGTTGGCAGTTGTGTATAAGGTCATGACCAGCATGGATGTTAGAGCACGGCACTAGCCTCAGCGACAGCACAAGCTCTGACCATTCTGAAGTAGGAAACTTCTTTGGGAAGGGCATTATTAGCCTGCTTCCAAAAATGGTTCACTCAGTGATGAGAGCCATAGTCTGAACCATGTGGAACTAATAACTGTAAGCCATCAAGTAATTAAAACACCCCCCCTGTTTTGGATCAATGCAACAAATAGTGGAAGAGTGGAAGCAGATATTGGATTTTTTAATTAAAATGAAGAAATTCATGGTGGAGAAATCAGCCTGTAGGCTTTTTCCTCCATATTTTCATACCATTGTAAAAATCTGTTAGTTGCATTTGCTTTGTTTTAATAGTGAGCATTTAGATATTCCCTTTTTATTTATAACTGTACTGCCTCTTGTAGAAAATCAGACAAGGCAAAAGCTCCTGTTCTACCCATGTGCATATATACACCAGTGGTGTGACCTCTGAAGTGCTGTGTCAGAAGTTCCTTAGCAGGAAATCCATTTCTATCCTAATCCTAAAGTTATTCAACCTGTTCAGGTGCAGACAAGCAAATTGTTCTAAGTTTTCCACAAAATCATATGATGAAGGGAAAAAATACTGGAACTTACTCAAAATTTCAGAAATCTTTGATCTCAGCTGAGACAATTGACTTCTTGTGCACCAGTCTTAATTGTGCACTTCATAGAATCACACAGTGGCTGAGGTTGGATGGGACCTCTGGAGATCATCTGCTCCAAATCAGCAGGGCCACCTACGCTGGTTGCCCAGGACAGGGTCCAGATNAGATCATCTGCTCCAAATCAGCAGATTGCCCAGGACAGGGTCCAGACAGCAGCCGACAGCCTGAACCGAGTGTGGCTTTTTGTCTAGGAAAAATAAGGAGAGCAAAACTATTCTTGTTGTGAATTTTTCTATGATAAATAAACTTTTATTTTGTTAGCTATTTCATTTGAAGATCAAACTTAACATAGCTAGAAGATCTAGCACAATTGCTAAATATTTTTAATTTTCATTTTAAGAATCAGTCATTTTTTGTTGTTACTGCTTGATTTTAGGAAGATCGTGCAACTCAAAACATACAAAAAATAGAGCTAAACTTGATTAAAAAAAAATATTGGTCGTTACATTGAAAAATTAGCTGATAGAATTTATTCATCTGGTTTCTATTGAAATTTTATAGTGAGGCTTAAAATGTGTAGAACACAGTTCACTTCTGACTTCATACTTTTCACCTTCCTCAGCTTGTAGCACTTCGATTTTCCTGCAGATATCTTTGTCATAGTTTTAACTTCTGTAAGCACACAAGTATTTTTTGAGAAGGGGTGGGGTGTGTTTAAAAAAATAAAAATAAAAAAAGGAGCTTCACATTATTCTAGATTAAAAAGTCAAATAATATTATTTTAGCCATTTTATACACTTAAGTTACATCGTTACATGCAAATCATGTCACTTTCTCCTCGCTCTGAAGTTAGACTTGATCCTTGCTCAAATGGGCTTCATTAGAAAAACTGTTCTTACTCTTTTTGCAGATTATAGAAACCACAATTTATTGCATAAAAAGGAATTGTCTTTAGTTATTATTCAAAATAATTATTGCCCTGATGGAGCTGAGTAAAAATGTTTTAACTTTTTCACTTTAATAGTGAGCAATTTTCACACACACACAAAATTGCTAAAATTCTGAGGAACAGAGTTGCTTTCTGTAAATCTTTAACTACGTTGCACGTACCAGGTATTCAAGCAGGAGTTTCCCTTTTGCCTTGTTATCCTGAGGTTTCTAAAGACTCGGAGCTCTTTATGGTTCTCTCTCACCCCAGGTGCCCCTTGCGTATGCTAAACACGTGTAGTTGAAGCCAGGAGCTTGTTTGAGTAGGTGTGTGACTGTTACATCTCCCTTTGAAGTTGTTTACACTGCCGGAAGCAAAATTTGCCAAACTAATTTTCACGTTATGCTTTCTAATATACTACTTTATTAAACATAGTTATAATGAATCCTTTTTGATTTTGGGTACAAGTGCAAACAAATTACCAGGCTTTATGAATAATTTGATCTTTGGAGGGAGAAGGTAAAAGCAAGAAGGCAGAGAGATGACTGATTTAGGCATCTCCTCAGTTTTTCTAGTTTTAAAATCAAAATGTAACTTTTCAACACTATTTGGGGAAGCAACGTTGGGATAGGGCTTGTAACAGGGGTATGGTTGTAGTCTTCATTTTAGAAGAGTATCTTCTGCTGTAGAGAGCTGCCAAGCAGTGATACTGGCAGAACATTTTGGCAAACAACTATTCCTGCTCCATATATATATGGAAATGGAAAGCCACCACCAAATAAGTCATATTTCCATATTTACTAATGCTTCTGCTTTGATTTTTTATTATTGATGTGGATTAGTGTGTGTTCTTTTATAAACCTGGATATAGTCTCCTAGCATGCAGTTCCTCCAGATAATCTGTCAAAATACAAAGTGGAGACTCGTGTTTGTAGCTGTAACGTAGTCTGACTTTTTACTGGTGAAGAGAAGGTTCCTAGAGATTGAAATATGGGCAGACCTTAATTTTACTGTGTTTTGATAATTAGCGAAAACTCCCTGTGAACAAAAGAGCATTGAAGAAGTTAATTTGATATGATACGAGCGTCAAAACTTAGTCAGATGTGCTCAGCTTGAATCTTGCTTGCCACCTGCCAAAAATCTAACCCTGGCTGCTTTTCAGGGCTTGTGGCTGCAGAGGATTTCCTTATTACATTTTTAAATTATTATTTTTTTTAAGAACAGAATCTATGAAACTCAGATGGTAATATATGAAAGAAGACAATAGAAATGTTTGGTTTAATTCCCTCACACAAGTAGGTAAAATGATATCACTTATGTAAATAATGATTGACTCTTTCCTTGACTAAGTGCCCTGTGCCTTTTAAATGAAAGGCAGTGTTGCATGAGTCTTGGGCCATAAGCAATTACTTAAGATATCTTCCTGCAATTTAAATACTGCCAGTTGGTTTCATACGTTTGAAGCAGCTTGCTGGCTTTTAGGTGAAATTTAATTTCCCATTTTATCTCATGCAAAAGAGGGGAAGATCAGGTGTTGCTGCAGCATCCAGACTGCAGTTGCATGCTGAGAGTTCCTTCAGGCGGTCTCAGACTCTCGGCCCTGTTCTGAGCCCCAAGATTTGAAAATGCTTGCATAATTGGGTACTGTTTTGTGACTTATTAATTGCTCTCTTGGGTATATAGTTGCATGTGAGCCAGATTGGCTATTTTCCCAGCTTGCATCACTGGCAGCTGTTTTGCTTGAGGCAGATGACTTGTAAGAGAAGCACCCATAAATTAGGGCATTGCTACTTTTTCAAACCCTTCTGCGAGAGAGAATCTGATGAGGTGATGTTTCAAAGTAGGTTTTGTACACCCTGCTAATAAACTTGTTTGTAAGTGTCTCAATAGCACATTTTACAGACATCTCTGGTTATTTAAGAGAATTTTGGGGCAGTGTAGACACTACCATGTAGTCAGCATGAAATTATTCAGTTGTATTAAGAACCATTGCTGATGTTTTCTATGTGAGAGAAGGCTCTGAAAAAAAAAAAGAATTCATATCAGAACAAGGAAAGAGCCTTAATACCCTTTATCTAATGAGAATAAGGGAATTTTTAAGGGCAGTAGCTAGGGAGGAAATGGAATAATGTACAAAGGAAAACTTCAATGGTCTGTTTGCTTTAGACCTATTTGTGTGTAAGTTTTTTGTTACAGCCTTGGTGCTCACAGTTCCCATGTAGAAGATAAATAGATTTCTAGAAAGCTACTTGAAATGAGTAGTACGAGAGCTGTGCAATTTCCTTGTAGCTAGGAATTCTATTATCATGCTTCTCCATCCATATGTTCATTCTCTAGGTGTACACATACTACTGATTGGAAGACTGGAAAATTTCTTGCATGGAGGTGCACACATAAACCTTGGCTCCACCTCAGCCAAAAATCTCCCCCTAGAATACTTATTTCTTAAAACTCCATAGCAATTTTAAGACAGAGCAGTTTACTGCTTTTGCTGTCTGATTATTCTTTTATTGCTGTATTTTGTTAAAGCAAATTGTTCTTGGTCTTTTCTAGTTTGTTTTGCAAAGATTCTTCTTGCTGTTGGCTGTGGCTGCGATCCTCCGGTGGGTTCTAAAAACTCATGTCCCTGTGCACATCTTTGTAGTAAGACGTGCATTTGAGAAATGAAATATTTGATTTGGGCTCAGGCTCCAGGAAATAAATGATTACTAAAAGAAACATCAATAATTTCCTCCAGTGAAGTCCTAAACTTTCATGTTATGGTGGCAAGTTGGGAAGGTTTCTAAAGCTAACTCAGGCCCAGTTTGGACATGATATAAAGGAGGAAAAATAGGCACTGAAAAAGAATTGATCTCTAACCAAATTTAGCTCAGACAAAACAGTTTTTCCTTCTTTCCTGGGGATACAATCCTCTTAAACTGAACTGTGTCAGAGCTTTTGATCTACAGTATCAGTCCAAGCTGCCTTCATAAAAGGACTACTCCATAACCGGGCCTCAGAGGGAAACTTCCCAAGGACAGAACAGGATTGTACAGTTTGCTGCAACTGGGAAGATTGCTAAGATGGGTCCATTTTTATAATTACTTATTTTACATTAATTGGAAATGGTATCAAACTGATCCACTCCGCCCAGGCTCTTTATTTCCAGTAATATCCAGTAGTGGGATTTGGTTGGGAAGTGGCACTTTTTCCACTCTGTGGTCCTCTGCCATGTTTTGTCAAGTTACAGTTTGGGCCAGCGTTAGCTAGAGGACGTGTCTGGGCTGTGCTGAGTAGCCAGGGATTGATCAGTCTCTGGGAACTTGAAAAATACCTTTCGTTACATTTCGTTTCTGTAAAAAGCCTACAGCAATGACTTCAACCATGTAGTTCTGTGGGGCGAGAAAAACACCTCCCTTGGCTCTCTTAAGCCGGCTGCCAGATGAGCCAGTTAGCGGCCCGCGGTCGTGCTGGTGCGCAGTGCTGGTGACCAGTGCTCGGAAGCAGTGCTGGTGAGCNAGCAGTGCTGGGGAGCAGTGCTGGTGAGCAGTGCTGGGGAGCAGTGCTGGGAAGCAGTGCTGGGGAGCAGTGCTGGGGAGCAGTGCTGGGGAGCAGTGCTGGGGAGCCCTTCCTAACGGTACCAACTCCGGAGCGTGGTTACAGCCCTCCCTCAGTTTTCCTCCCGCTCGGCCCATCCCAGGCTGTGCAGCTCCTCACCAGCAGAAGCTGCTCCGTGTCTTTGATTTCTCTTAATTGCCTGCTCTTTTCTATTTCTGCTTTGCTCGGGTAACTGCACGCAGCACTCAAACTGTAGGTGTAGCACGGAGTTAGGCGGTGACTCTTTTTTCTCTATTGTCTGATGTTCTTTCTCTGATACTTCATTTAATGTCTTGGAGAATTGGGCTGTTACAAATGACTCCAAGATCTCTTTCTTAGTTGCTATTGATGTTATATGAGCCCAGTGTTCTATATAAATAGTTTAACGTGTATTTTTGGTCTTAGCATATACTCATTATTTCAGCAATGTCTTATTCCCTATTCACTCGCTGTAGTAAGATTTGAGGGAGGGGGTTTATGCTTTTTCAGTCAGCTCTATTTCTAACCTCAGGGATTTTGTGTCATTAGTGTATGTTGACACTTCAGACTTCTATTGCCTTCTCAATTCATTTTGAGTGGCTTCACTGATGTCAATCCCAGCTTGAATTTTTGAGGAAGTCTCCACTGGCAATTGGTTTCTTTTTGTGGGCTTTCTACTCTTATTCTTTATATCTGCTTTCTGTGTTTTAACAAATTGCTAATCCAGAGGAGAACCATTCCTTCCCATGCAAATGTGATTTCTTCAGGAGCATTAAGGGGAGACCTTCATGTGTTTTTCTGGTTTGTTGGCTTGTTTGTTTTTAAATCAAAGTGCACGGACTGGGTGGCTTTCATCGGTGCGTGCAGTCTGTTTCAAGGAGTCCAGAAGGTTTTGTTGGGCATGGCATCCATGTATCAAAATCCACTGATTTTTGTCAGTGCTTCATACAAATGATGTGCCTGTGTGTCTATAAATTCTTTTTGTGAGGTTTCTTTTTTTTGTTTTCTCCAGTTTTTGTCTATTTCCTCTGATGGTTTTCCCACATGCTTCTCGTTCCCTTTAGAAGTGATGTTGTAGCTGCTGGTTTCTAGTCGTGTGGTGCAGGACACCACATTCACAATGTGATTGGTTATACCACATTGTACAGATTTTACTTCTTTGAAGGTTACTATAATAAAAATCTTATCTTTCATGATTAAATATTTGATTATTTATTTTGGCTTGTCTGTCTCCTAGCTTAGTTTGTACGTGCTTTACAAGGGTATTTGATTAACTTATAAATTTTGAATGCTGTAATTTAATTGATACTTTAGAATTACTCAGGGGGGGAAAAAAATAAAGTCTACATTTCAATGCAAAGATAATGAAATGTTGTAGAAGTTGTTTCTTGTAGGCATTGATTGTAGAATTAAATCTGTAATTCCTGTGATGGAAAACCTCTTTGGTTTTAAAGCATAAGATGGATAACTTTCAGTTTAATCAAAACCAACCAAACAACAGAATAAACAAAGACACCCCCAAACTACATAACTATTTTTTTCATAAAGATTATGAGGTTATTTCTTTTTCAATGGACTAGCCAATTACAGAGGTGTGATAGGCATTGTAAAAGCTTTTCTGCTTGCATCATTGGGACAGTGTTTTTCTGGTCAGATATTGATGGGAATTTTGCCATCCCATACATTTTCTATGGTTAGGGTTAGTTTTAAATTCCAGGTATTTTTCCTTTTTCTGCTTTAAAAACAATCAAATCAAATCATATGCAAGTTCTAGGGGTTGCTAACTGAGAATTGCACTTGTTGATAAGAAGATAGATTTAGTCACAGATGAGTGTAGTCTTACTAGGTTCATCTCAACAGCTATTTTTGAAAACCCTCTCTCTGCAAGAGACTTCACAGCAAACACATTAAAGGCTATGAGAAAAAGGCTGAGAAATGAAAAAATTAGTGATGTTCCCCAGGGAAAAATTACTTTGCATGCATTTATAATGTTTGATGGATTTATTGGGCATGCTGCACTGCAACTTTGCTGTAAATAATACTTGTCCCAGATGGCAAATGATCTTCTCCCTGCCGAGGTTGTTCTCTGTAGGCATTTATGTAATTCCCACTATTGGGATGATATTGCTAAAAATGTCTTGCAGTTTAGAAGAACATCCCAATACTTTTCTGCTCGTATAGAAAAGACAGGCAAGCTGTTCTTATTATCTCAGAATCACTGGAAGACTTAACCCATCCTGACCTCCACCTTTCGTGTTGCTTTCTCCATCTGAGTCATGCAACCAAAATGAAAGAAAAAAAAAAAATTGTATTAAGTCTGAGAGTGTTTGGTTTTTTTTAAGATCAACCTAAGCTAATATATCTCAAGGTATGATTTTGTTTTATTATTATTTTTTTTGGTGGGGAGGTGTCAGGTTGTCAATTTTGCTCCTCAAAACTGGAGCAAAGCCTATGATAGGAAAAAAGCCAGTAGGTTACTCAGTAAAGTTGTCATGTTCCTTATTCTATTTTTCAGAGTTCCCTTTTGTGCTAGAATTTCACACGTCTGTATTCAGACACCTTTGCAATAAGGGTGCTCTACGTAACTAACTTGTGCTCTGTGAACAGCCTGGCAAAGTGGCTTAGAAAGTCAGTCAAAAAACCACCGCAGTAAAAACAGGCGTTTGAGTCTGATTTTCCATTTACCTTTGTGTACTGTAAAGAGCAGGAAAGTCCTGTGGTAGTTTGAACTGCCAAATGGAACAGCATTTATGAAAAGGCCACCGAGAAAAAGAACCTGTCATCTTGGAGATGTTGTCTGTGGGACAAAGATGATTTTCCTTTTCTGGAAGCATACCTGTAGTTCCCGTATTAGCAGAGTGTGAGATTCAGTTTCCAGCTGCAGAAAGTGAATCCATTTCAGGAGAGGGTGCTATTAAACTTTATGAAGAACAATGCATTTCACAATGACTTTGGGGTTTTAGGGTATCAGCGATTCTTTTTCCCTCTTTTAACTGAAACATGAGTTTGTTCACCTCTCAGTCACAAGATTGGTAACTGGTACCAGCTTCCAGAGGTGGCTGACTGTGTATCTCTTCCTGGAGAGATGAGTTTGTCACGAAGCGAGGTGGAATGGTGCATGTGGTCCGGTGTGTACAGGTGGCAGTGACTCCTTTGTTCACTTTACACAGGCAAGACAAGCACAACACAAAGCTGCCTGTGAAAGATTTGCCACTTGGGGGACAAAGAGGATCTCCCCAAGTCATTTTATTTAATTTAGTCTTCATCTGATGTTACAAGTGGGAAGGCATTATTGTCCTTTCTTTTGCAGTCAGAACAGCATCACAACATTACTACATGGGGAAAAAAATTCTGCCTTCTTTCAAATCTGCTGCCATTTGAATTTTTTCTCAGTTGCTTGTGAAGCTGCCAACTGAACTACTACTTAACGTGAATACATTAGAGAAAAGTAAATTGGCACTTTCTGTAGAATGCAGCAATTTGCATTCCCTTGTTCTTCTCTGTTTCTGACAACAATCTGTATTTCATTCTTCAGAGTTTCAATATTTTTTTCCCCAAGAGATCTCATCTTCTATTTCCTGGCACTTCAACTAGAAACTTGTCCATTAAGATTTTTTTTTTTAATACCAATTTAACTTTCACTAACACAATTGCTCTTGTAATCAGCCTCATAATTATACTATCTCATCTGGTTTTAAATTATTTCTTTTAATTCTTTAGCTTGAACAACTGAGAATTCAGTTAGTTCAAGCCCCATGTATCACTTCCAACCACAGCACTGCAACAATATTTGCTTTCCTTTAAGGCACAATACCTTCTTTGGCTTCTTGACCATTTTCTTTCAGCTTACTTTGATACGTTCAGTCCCTGTGATGTTTCTTTTGGGGTCATCATCAAGTCATTGAAAGAAACCAACACCAATTTTTGTAAAGCCTGTACCTTGTGGCAATTTTATAAATAAAAATCCCAATTAATCACTCAAAGGGGCAGTGTTTGGTGAATCTGAGGCTTTGTTGCTCCTAAGATGTGTCTCTGAACAAAGTAACCTGGAGGATTTGAAAATACGGCCTTATACTAGGAAAAAAATGTCTCTGTTGTGCCTGAACTTACTCTAAACATTTGCAAATATCCTTGCCTTATGAATTCAGCATTGACAGATTCACAGTGAAGGCAGCTTTGCATAAAAAAAATTTAACTTGTGGAATGCCTTTGTATGTGATACTGGATCTGTCAGTAGTCTACGCGTGTCAAAGGGCGGTTTGAGAAACCCAAAGGTGAAAAACCTGCTGACCTTTGTAATATGTAGGGATCCTTGAGCTGTGTTGCTGAGACTGAAAGAATATTCTGAGAATATTGTTACCTTGAGGTGGCTGCTGCCCTCAGTGGCACGATACTAGGCTAGGTGGTCATTTGGTCTAATTTGTTTGATGTGAACCATTCTCACGTTCATATGAGTTTCTGGCTGAGAGAGTTGAACAGGTTAATTTTATGCTGCTTGTTTTAGAGGGGGACTTGGGGATAGAGGAGAAATGGAAGTGTTTTAAGGAGATTTTAAAGAGAAAGTTGTAAAAATCTTTGTGAAAAATTAAGTACCTCCTTTTCTTCAGCTTAGTGCTGAAAAACACCCCAACTTGTGTTCATATGAAATAGTCTCTCTTCCCTTGCTGAAAAGGAAAAGATCTGAGATTCGTTCCTCTATCTCTAGTGTAAAATGCATTTGATTAAAAAATTTAAATTGATTTTGGAAAAAATGCATTTGATTAAAAATTTCCAGTCAATAGAGGGGGAAATCGGCTCATCTCTGTCAGTTACTGCACTGAGAATGTATCAGCATGCAGTGAAACGCTTCAGCACAAGGTTAGTGCACATCCTTCTGTTGCAGAAAGGGTGAAATTTAAGGCTGCTCTCTGTCTGTGCCCCCACGACCTGTTAGCAGTGTGTCAACACAGCAGTAAAGGCTTCTGCTACATGTAATTGTTAAATAACACCAATAAGGGGATGTGAAAAGGATGTTTTGGGAGCAATTTCTAGAGTTTGCTTTGTGTAAAGTAAACACAACTTTAAAAAATGGTTGTCGGTTTAAGATGACAGTAAAAGAAGCCCAGGATGCCAGAACACCAGAGCAACTCTACGGGATCAGGGCAGTAATCCACCTAGCACTATTTCTTTTCTTTGATGGTGATTAGAACCACATGCTCGAGAGGAAAATGCTTATAATGGGCAATTAAAGGATCTGCACATAGCAGACTTTTTTTTTTCCCTCTGCTCTCCCTCCCCCAGTTGCTATAAATTACTGGTTGGCCTTTACTCTGACGTGCAAGTCTGACAAAACCTAGAAGGAACAGGAAATGACCTAAGTGTGGTTTTAGCCAGTTTGTTGGGGGTTTTTTGTTTGTTTGTTGCTGTTGGTTGTTGTTGGGTTTTTTTTTACATTAGCTACATAAGAAGAAATAAAAGCCCCAAAACATTCCCTTGATAGACAAAACACCTTTTAGAACCTTTTTGAAACACTTGAAGTTTGTAGGAAGAAGGAAGACTGGATCAAATACAACAAGCAGTAAGAAAACTGAAAACTTTCTACAGCAAAGTAGAAGCTGACCTGCTGGTACTCCTGGTTACAAAAGCAGAAGTAGCATGACTTTTTAAAAATAAACAAATGAAGCAAACATATAAAAAAAGAAACAAAATGCCATCCAAACAAAAATATTTTTCTGCTTGCAGGGAGTGATATTAACTTCAAGAATAAACCTGCTAAAGGCTAATTTGACACTTTAGCATAACAATGGAGGATTTTTGATCTGTTTTTCTATCCCTCCTGAGGACAGAGTTACTGAAAACAGCAACCAAACGCGTCAAGACTCTGAAGTGATTTGTTCAAGTTTACTTAGATGCAGCTCTGGTCAAAGATGTGTGTTGCAGGGAAGATGAGAATGCTGTGGAGTCCAGTGAAGACATGAAGGTGGTCGGACACCTGGGTGTTCTCTGTTGTTCCCATGTGTCCAGCCGGATATGGGGTACCGACTGTTTAATCTAGACAACATACCAGTGCAGCAAGTCTCCTGCCATTGAAGGAAGATCTTGGACTCCTTGAAGTAGTGAAGATAAAAGTGTAGATAATGCCATTTATGAAGGAGCTCCCCAGAGTCAACGATGGGGTCTAGGGCAGGGGATCTGACTGTTTCCTTAAGTACATGCATCCAAACCTCAGAGCGATGAACGCACACTCAGTTTCTGTTCAAATATTGTGGCTATCTGCAGACTCCACAACCTATTAGCCATTTTACAACCTTGGATAAATAAATTGTGTAGAGGCAGGAAGTCATAAATACGAGGATTCCAAAAGTTTCCCATTTTTTTCCTGTGCCATTTATTTGCATGGGAAGGTTTGGTGGGTGGAGAAATACTGTCATGACTCTGAATGCCTTAAGTATCGTATCGAATGCTTTTCTGAGTGCTGTATTTTGGCCTGATTATAACAATCTACTCAAGTGGCTGTTGTTTTGGCCTGCAACATTTCACAGTAGAATGTTGGCTGGTTTATCTGAATAATGCTACCTCTACTTTGACAGTCAGTCTCTGGTTACATCACCTTTGGACTCCTACTGAATCCAACCTAACTACTACTTACTAACATGCTGTTTTCAGAATCTGCCCTTTCTACCCCGAGAGGGAAAAAATCCTCATAAGTAAATAAATAAAGCAAGACTTCCAGGTTGTATACTGCTGTGTTTGGTTTTGTATCATTAAATTACATGGGTTTCAAACGCTAATTGATTGGATGCTGTTATAAAAGACTAATTTAGAAATAAAAGCAATGAGTCTAGCATCAGTCTTGTGTGAAAGGCAGTCACAAAAAGAAGTGGATATGTAGTGTAACCTTTTTCATATTTCACAATGAATTAGTTTCTCATCTGGTTGTAGAATTTTGCTATTGAATGAGGTGATTTTTTTACAGTTGATTTTTGAATCAAGTTGCTATGGTGTTGGTTTCATTGTTTAGTTAATTCTATGCTTGGTTGCTATGGAAATACTTATTTACGGAGCTAATGCTTAATGGTGTCAAACAGATGCTACTAGCAACTAGGAATCTTTTATATTTGATCAATGAAAGACTCAGTCAGAAGTAGAAACTCATTTTCCTCCTCATTTTTTCTCCATTAAAATTTTGGAGCACGGAATGTGAATGGGTGGTGTCAAATAGGACAAAATTTATTTTCTTAAGAAACATAAAAGCCCAGGCGGAATCGCCGGGCGCTGTCGTCACTGAAAGGAAAACTTCCCCCTTCCCGGGCCTGGGCAATCAAAGGGCAGTGTGGGAAACTGTAAAGCTCTGCACGGCCCTAGGTGGTGTGCACCTTCAGCCTGGGCTGTGGAGCCTAGCTCTTGGTTACTGGCTTAGTTTTCCAATTGATTTTTGGATTTCTGAGCTCTGAAACATTTTTTTGCAGCTGTGTATTTTAAATCTCGGCCATAGATGAGTATTGCCCTTAGTACAGCTCTGCACAGGCACAAGTAATTCTTAAGGAGCTAAGATGATATGTTTTTTGCAGTTGAAAAGTTAAGTTACGCTGAAAATATCACTCCAGTTATCTAGCCAAATGTAGTTTGTTGATCATAAAATTGTAGTTTAAATTATTTTTAAAATGCTTAGTGTACTTTTGTAGGCATTTTAGTACTTTTTAACTTGAGAAAAGTAAACCTCATAGTTTTCTATTTCTTCAACCTTTCGAAGTCTAAAATACTCCTCAGACGTGCCTTTAACCCAATGGAGCAGTGGCACTCCTGCAAAGGTCCAAACCCTGCCACTGCGTGGCATCAGCTTGCTTCTGAAAGGCACTTCCAGCACAGGCCCTGGAGCCTTTGGCGGTGCCCTCATGGGAAAGAGAACATTTTATATAGAAAAATCATTTAAAATCAAACAAACAACTCGAAAGCTCTGCCAGTGTTCATGGACTGTCTTCTCCCATTCCTCGCCCGGGTTTGGTTTATTTAGACTGCCTCTCCGAGGAGCACTCTCCTCCTGAACTCCTTCTGCCACACGTTTCTCACGGTGCTGTCAAGGCGTGCTTTGCAGAAGCCATCCTTTACCTTTAGTAACTGTTGATAGTCAACAGTTAGGGTCTTTGCCTCTTTTTTTTTTTTTTTTTTAATCCCTTCTAGCCACCAGACAGATGGATTTCAAATAGGGTTGGGTAACTGGGTTCTAAAATACTTGTGTTCACATTTCATGGCAATACTGTTTTCATTGTTTGAGACAACATAAACAAAGGGTAGTGTCTGATGCCTACTGTCGATTTTCCTGCACAGTTCCGGTAACTGATACGTGTTTAAAATCTCCTTAGACCTGACTGAAGATCCATGGAATGGAATTGAGTGTTCATTCTTCCAAATAGCAGCTCCAGAGAGAATTTGTTAAGCTGTAGCAACTTTTTTAGCCTTTAAAAAATACATTTCCAGTGATTGCCTCTGATACTCTTAACCTGTCCTAAGTTGATGTGTTTCAGTCTGACCTAAACCATCCCTGGCTGTTGGTGGTCAAACTGGAAAAGGTCCCTTGTACTTCAGGGGCTTTCCTAAGCTGGCGTGTCATCTTGTAACTGTGGTGGAATTTATTTCATAGGCTGACTAGATCCAGTTATCATAGCTAAACATGATACAGTCCCTGACTGCTAAAGAACAAGGCACAGTGCTGTGTTATGTGTGGGGTTTTGTTTTGGTTTTTATTAACTGCCATTCAAAACCCTGACCAGCTTGACGGGTAGCTCTGTGAAATGAAGAAAGTGAGGCCATTGCTCTGTGGATGGACCGGGAGTCTCCAGGGTTAGCCAGGCTGAGGGTTTGCCTCTTTTAGCTGACTGGTACCAAAGGTATACGTGGCTATGGGGGAGGGCTGTACATTTCTCCCCCTTCAGACATTAATCTACAATATCAGAACCTGCTGC
Source organism: Chloroceryle aenea (assembly GCA_013399075.1). Lineage (NCBI taxonomy): Eukaryota > Metazoa > Chordata > Aves > Coraciiformes > Cerylidae > Chloroceryle > Chloroceryle aenea. The sequence goes on along the minus strand of VWZY01003968.1, from coordinate 208,265 downwards.
AGTTTTATTTCCAGAGGAGCTCCCAGGTGGGTCATTGGTCTGATGTTGGCACTGACAACGAATGCTCAAAAGCCAGAGTTTGAGAGTTGTTAAGCAGAGGTTTGAGTTGAAGCTTGGAACTTTCATGATTCAGGTCCCTCGTAGATCAGGTGTTTCTTGGAGGAGGAGGTGACAAAAAAGTTATGTGCAATGGATTACAAAATCTTAGTGTTACAGAGCACAGTTCTTTATGCAACAAGTCTTAGAGTTGCAAAATCAAATATTGCTGAGGCTCTGTCTGTGACCTATTTTAAGGTCTGTTGGGCTGGTCACATAAGTCAAAATAAACTGTATCCATTTTACTTCTGTTGTAAGTTTCGTGCAACTCTGGGAATACTTTGTAACTTTTGCGGATGATCCACAGTAATTAATTCAATCTTGTCTGCCAAACTCTGAACAAAAATAATACCAAAAAACGCTGCTGCTTCAGTACTCCAGATAAAACTTGCAAGGCACGGAGTTAGGCTAATTAAACTCAGTTTAACTGGCAGGGAGTGAGAAATAAAGTACAGTTTTCTTAGTTTCTGAATAGCCTGGTAAGGAGCAAATTTTCCTTTAAACAGAGAAGCTTTTGTAAAGAGGCAGAATTTATCAGCTGTTAATCTTTAAAGCTGTCACCCCCTTCTCCCTCAAACCGTCTCAGTTCTGCAGAAGTTCCCTTAAGGAATATGCTGGTGGATTCTGTCCCTTTCTCGCCAAACCGCTTCTGCAGGGGAGGCTTTCTGGACCTGAGTGCCATCTTGTGGTGCGTCTGAAAGCTCCCAAGGGAAGGCGCTACCCCCCTTTCCCTCTTAACCCCTAAGGATTTGGCACGAGTAGAGAGGTACCAGCTTGGCTTTGCTGTAAAATTGGAGAAGCTGAAATCTTCCGGTTTAAAGGACAACAGAAAATTTTCAATCAGGAATCCGAGCTGTGACATTTTTAATTTAAATAAAACAGTGTATAAAATGGTGCCCTGCCTTTCAAAATCCCAAACCGCTGTTTGCAGTGGGAGTAGATTTTGCATGAGGTGTGCAGGTTATTTTACTCTGGGTGTAGTGGGTGAGTAAGGGACCCTCTATACAACAGTAACACCTTCTGTTGAGTATTTTCCACTTCTGCAACTTTAAGCCCATTTCCCAGTCCCTTAAAGGACCAGTAAAGGAGATTGCAGCAGTAAAAGTAGTTGCAGTTAAAGTTTTGGTACAGAAATATTACTGAGTTAGAAAGAGCATAGGTATTTTATTAGGATCTCATTTACAACTACTACATAAAATTACCTAACATACCAGGTATTTAAAATAAAATATTAGAAGAGCTGGTGGAAGGGAAGCCTCTTTTGTGTCCTGTAATGGAGGTTGCAAGACTGCAAACAAGCTGATGCAACTCTGTGGAGCGTTCGTATCAAAGGTTGATAATCCAACTAACAGAAGTGATGTGAAAGTCTGATCCTTGTTGCTGGTCGAGTCAAAAGTCAGTGAAGAAGATGAATGCAGTGTCTGTGTCCGAGCTTGGGAGGACAGAATGAAACCAACAGATTTACCAAGGTTTGATACACTTAAGAAACGTCAATCTGGAAAGAGACACCTGAGAATGAAGAAAAGGAAGAAAACCCCAGCCTGCTCAGATGGACAACTCATTGTAGCTTGTTACGTCAGAGAACCCCTCCTCTTTACAATGACCATTCCACAACGGTCATGCGACTGTCGCGCTCCGGGGGTACGGCCGGATAAGGCTGCTCACTGTCTTAACAGCTCACTGCCAGGCTAACACTCACCTGCTTGGGGTGGCTACACGAAGGAGCTTGCTGAATCATTTCAAAAACCAAAATGCCTCAATTTCTTCATTCCTCATGTAGATCTACTTGCAATACACTTTATGGCTTTCTGGTCCAGCATAACGTCCGTCCAGCTGAAGCACATGCTTAATGCTAGAGCTCTTCATTTTCATAGGAATTGGATGTCATAACTATTAACTTCAAACATGGCTTAATATTATCACTGTGAAGATAGCAGAAGACAGAAAGAGCCTTTAAGTGCCACCCTTGCCTGGGCACTGCTGACACGTCAGCCTGTGTGTGTTCCTCAACACTTGCTTCATCCTCTGCTGGGTGAGAACCAGCCTGGAACACTGTTTTCTCTCCATCACAGAGCTGTTCGTCTTAGAGGAACAAAAGCAAACATAGTTCTCACCTATACAGACAAACAGAAAAACTTACAGGACTTCAGAATATGAACCACCAAGTGGAGTATTGGCACTTTATTTGTGCTCCGTAGCTATAGAAAAGAGTTAAAGGAGTATCTTTGTATTTATTGAAGTTGAGAGTGCAAGTTGTGCACATGAATTAATTTCTCGGTGAATAATTAGAACCTGTCGAGAAGTCACAAAGACTGAAACAAAACAGGCTTCTGAATTTCATTTCTTGTATGTTGTTTGTATTTTTTGTCAGTGTAGAAGAGAAACCGAGTGCTGTTGACGTACTTGAAGCTGATAGCATCTCCAGATTACGTTGCTGATGTTCTTTTGTGGGTTTGGTGGATTTTGTGAAGTTAATGAGACTGTGTAGATGTGCAGCCGTATTCAAGCAAAATCTAATGAATCCTCCTGCAAGAAAATGCTTTTAAAAGTACCGATTTTTAAGCTGAGTTGCTGAGGAGCCTTTTGCCTTTTTTTAAGAAGAAATTATGTTAATGTAGTGCTTTCTGCTCTCTCGTCACAAAATTGCTGCTGTTTGAATGGTTCCAGAAAGAAAGGGAAAAAAATATATTGGAAGTTTTAGGATAGATTTGCTTTATAAGTTGAGATGACCAGAAGCAGGAAAGCACTGTCACCACCTAATTGAGTGCATGTTAAATGATTTATAAACAATCCAGAAATGCTGAAATAAGTTGTTGTGTGATCAAGATATCTCTGTTCCATGGAATTTATTCAAACTCTTCTTTAGGACTTTTTCTGGGGTACCATTAACTGAGAAAATGGTCTGTGTTATAGATTATGACAGGGAGAAACATTTTATCACATCAAGTTTTATTCTGTTGTTGTTTTTCAGCATTAGCATATTATCAAATACTCTTCTTTTTTTCATGTGTTTGTTTTTGTTCTTTTTCTTTATAGATGATACTTTGGGACTGGGATTTGAAGCAGTGGTACAAGCCCTATTACCAGGTCAGTGTGTAATGAATCTGGTTATTCTTTTGGGAGCTGTGGTTGAGTTACAGAGTTCACTGTAAACTGGCGGATTTCAATTTTTCTCTTGTTTTATTTATCCAAGTTGTCCTGGTAAATTCGAGCTCTGTGTAGCAGAGGCTTGGTATTTAGCAGTTGTGACCGAGCTGACAGGGACAATGGTGCACATGAGAACAGTCTCAAACCCAACTGGGATGGGAGGGGGTTTTTTGAAATACCCACGAGCACAATGAGGGAGTGATTCCCCAGCAGTGCCACCAAACTCAGGTCTGCCAAGGTCTCACCTTTTTTCTTGCCTGCTTCTTTCTCTCCCTCTCTCTTATACCAGTGGTGGCATCTAATCAGCTATTGCCGGACCTCTTGAGAGAATTAAACCAATTAAAAACTAATAACTGGTTTTGGCTGAATTGTTAGGATTTCTTTCAGTAGAATCAGGGTTAATAACAGTAATAAGGGGCTTATATCAGGCTGGCCACCAAAATTTCTGGTGATGTTGTTGAAAGAGAGAGAATACTTAGTTTAATTCTGAGACAAAGCAATGAAAAATGGAGATTAAAAATTACCCCCAGATATTTCTTTTAAATAGAGAAAAATATACTGAAAGGTAATGTTGAATTCTGAAAAAAAACCAGCATGGAAATATTGGTGTCTGAATATGTGTCCTTTAAAAGAAAAAGAGATTGCATTGGTTTTTTAGATTTATTTTTAAAATCTGCAACAGGTAAGAATCTTCTTTAAAGCTATTGTATAGTGTTTTGACATGTTAATAGCTTGCCACGTCTCCATCTGTTCTAGATTGCTGGCAGTGGAAATGGAGTTGATCTTTCAGTACTAAACGAGGCTCGGAGCATGCTAACAGACCTCCTGACTGACCCATCCCTTCCACCACAAGTGGTTTCTTCCCTTCGAAGCATTAATAGTTTGATTGGTGCTTTCTCAGGCACATGCAGGCCAAAGGCTAGCCCGTTCACACCGTTTCCTGGCTTCTTCCCTTGTCCCGAAATAGAGGATCCTGCTGAAAAGGGAGATCGCAAGCTGCTCAAGGTCAAATGAATTTCATTTTCATTCGTGTGTGTGTTGCAATTTTTAAAGAAATTGTCAAGGAAAATTCATTTGGAATGAATTCTTCTGTATAGATAGTTCAGAGGTACTCAGTAAAGAACTATCTTTAAGGTCAAAAAAGAGCAGGTGTGCAAACACATTGAATGAAGTGTAGAGGGGTAGCAGAATGCAGATGAAGTGGTTGATGGATCAGCGGGTGGAAGCACCGGTCCGCGCTCTGAACACGTCATCCCGCAAAAGAAACACAGGATTAAAAAGAGAAAAAAAAGAAAGGCAAATATCACATGAAGATGTTATATTCTCATGACATGGCACAAACAGGGCTGTTCTTCCTTCTCCACATTCTTTCTCTAAGAATTACTGTCAGTGTGAGTTTTTCATTCAATTCTTTTACAAAGAAATTGACTTACCAGGTAAGGCAGCACTAGCTGACACACCAAAGAAAATTAGATGAAAGTATTTCATTAAAATAGGGCCTTTCAGACTAGATTGAAAGTTTCCCCTTCTCCCTTTCACTGACTTAGACTATGGAAGCTTTGCTCCATATTTCAGATAGTTGTTTATTTGCTGAGGATTGCATACATATTTATTTCTCTTCCCTGACTGTCTTCCAGAATGCATTCACTTAACAATTTTTTTCACTTAATTTTTTTTTTTTTTCACTTCTGATGGGGAACTGCCTCTTTTCTTTGGTAGGGGAAAAAAAAAAAGGGAAAACCAAGGGAATGAAAGAAACTGAAACTGTGCTTCAGACCTTGGGCTAGCCACAACTGATTACTGAAAGCTCACACGGAGTTTCTTGGTAATCAGCAACTTGTAAAGACTAAACTGCCCAGTTGATGTTATTCCATGGTCGGGCTCTTTAAATTCCTAAAAAGGAAATCTTAGTTAGACAAAAACATTTCAGGGCTGAGTGAAGTGAAAGTTGCCAAGGCAAGCGCTTGAATATCCCCATCCCTTGTCTCGCTAGTGCTGGTAACTGAAAGTCTAATCATAAAAACTTTGATTTCTGGCATGATCAAAATTCTGTGATGTGTGGTCTTACTCAGCCTGTCCAGCTCCACCTTCCTGGCTGTGACTGGAAGAGCAGCAGAGCAAACACCCTACGCCCCGTATCAAGGACTGGGGCAGGCTGATTTCTCAGGGTACTCTTTTCTGTCAGCACTGTGTCATGTTTTTGAACTGCGTGATAGTGTTGTGAGTTAACGATGATCTTTGTCCACCTCGTGAAGCTTACAATCAAAAAGTCATTATTTCTGCCAGACTTTTGAAGGGGGAGTATCCAGGGGTCCCCTGTCCTCACACATGACCCTGCAGACCTTACTCAATACCGCAAATACTCCGTTGGTTGGGGTTTTTTTGTTTGAAACATTTTTTTTCCTGCCCTCCTTTTTGCTTCGCACAATCCCACTGCACACATCTGTATTGTGCAAAAAAATGTCCCCCCCTCACCCTTGCACGGAATGGCCACATCTAGGGATGAGTTAACAGGTGCATTGTGGACCTAATGCAGAGGGTTTTGGTGGTGGGGTGTTTGTTGGTTTTGTTTTGTTTGTGTTTGATTGTTTGTTTTAAACCTAAACAGTGTGTTTTAAACAAGTTTATCTGTGCAATGGATGCAGATATACCAGAGCTGGCTCAGCAGTGACAGTTCAGCAATCCTATCCTTTTTATTAGCTTCTGCTAGTTGCCATTTAAACCTGGATATACTTTTGGGGGAGTATTTCAGTAAGACAGAGCTAGTAAGTCCTGAGTTATTCCCACAGAGGAGTTTGGGTGCCCTTGCCCTGCATCGCAGAGGCCTTTGTGTTCAGCAGCAGTTCCCAGTGCTGGGGCAGCAGTGTGCCTTAACCAACACAGCTTCTCACCTGCCAGTCGTGCGGTGCCTGGGGGGCTTCCCATGGGCTGTGCTGCTGGTGTGGAAGAGAGGAGGAGCCTGGTGGACCAGAACTGGCCCTGTGCACTGTGCATCTCCCTTTCCACAAGTTCCACCATACTCCCACTGTCAGTATTTAGCATCCGGGTTACCAAAATCTCGGGCTGTCCTTGAGAGCTGCAAAGCTCATCCTGTAGTCGTAGGACTGGGATGTGTCAAAAAGGAGCTGTAACCCTGCAGCAACTGACCATCTCTAGAAGATCTCTGTATTTAAAAGCTCTGAAGAGGAATTGTTTGGACTACATGGATTTCAGAGTACAAGTCTCTATACATATTTTAACTTGGGGAAATAAATAAAAGACACATGAAAAATAATTATTGCTAGTAAGCCAAATAATTTGATTGCATCTTTTTTATTTCCTTGAGCACTAAGAGTGAATGTAAGATATACTTACTGCTTCACTAGGAAAAAATAACAATAAGTGGTCTTCACAAACACTAAATTAAATTCTAATGCCTGGTTTAAATGCTATAAGTTTTCACCATGGTTAAATTCCTTACCAGGGATTAACTAGCAGGAATAGCCTGCCAACACCGCAGCTGAGACGAGCGTCAGGAGTCTCTGGCATTCCACCTATGGAATCACCGTCGTCTAGATGGGAACGGAGTAACAGCAAGAGATCTCACCAGGAGTACAGCATGTCAAGGTAAGCGCTCGGCTCCGCTTCGAGGGCAGTAAGAAAGGGCAGCCTCCCTAGAAGGGTCGTCTCTGTAATGCTGGAACTTGGCAGGGGAAGTATTTAGTGTGAAATCCTGTGAATTACCTCTCCATACTCTGCCAGCACAAACTGGAAAAGGTTGCAAGTTAATTCTACACTTTGTAACTCTGCTTGATCTCAAGTAGCAATGAGGTCATTCTGAGGTTAAATAGCATGCTCTGTCATAACAAGTAGGCTGGCATATCAGTTTTAGTAGGAAATGGAAAAAAATCCAACATACATGATTGCAAACCTAACCAGTTTAACCTCTACACCTTTACTGCCTTCCTTCTTCTCCTTTTTTCTTAAAAAAATTATCATTTTCCAGCCTCCACATACCCCAAAATTTGTTTTCTAATTAAAGAGTTGATATAACTTTCTTGCATTTGGTACCTGGTTTTGTGTGTATGGCAACATCTATTATTCCTGAAGTCATCAAGCAAGCAGTAGATTAAGACAGGTGTCTCTTCACTACTTGTTAGTCAGTATGGTGCAAATAAAGCTTTTCTTCCCAGAATTATGATTACATCTTGAATGAGGATTAAGAGAAATGTACTTTTTTTTTTCATTTAATTTCCTAGTGTGTATGAGTGAGACATGAAACTTCACACATTTAGTTTTATTGAAATCTGTAAATGTGCTTGGCTTTGCCCACTATCTTGTTTTTTAAGAAAACTGGATATTTTAAGAAATGTCTCATTTTTAAAAATGTACAACAGATATTTGAAATTGTGTTGCATCTTAAATCCATATAAATGTGTGTGGTTATGCCTCATATATTTGATATCTCTTAAAATCATCATGGTTTTACATAGGTCATTAAGAAAGCTTCTTTTAAAGAAGAAAATATGACTTATGCTAACTGATAATTACTAGTAGTGATTGAAAGTTTATATATACAACACATCTAAGAATTTTTTAATCAATTTATATTTATATTTAAATTGAACCATTTCAATAAATTGGACCTTGTCAGGGGCTTTTTCCCCCTGAATAAAATAGGCTTTTCATCTTTTTACATAGTAAAACTTAATTGCTGGTTGTGTATAAAATATAACTGAAGATCTTAGTAGTAGCAGTTGTAGTAGTTTGAGGATTGTATTTTCATGCTGATTTGGTTACCACTGCTTGAAGGAATCTCCCCAGTTTTATCCGCTGGAAGTAGCCAGAAACCAGAGAAATCACTTTAAATTTACAAACCACGGGACATCAGTTTGAGACTCAGCACTTCTGGTGCAGATGAACTGTACATTTACAGGGGGTTCCTTACCCCTCCTGTGCACCAAAGAGCCTACTCAAGCTCACCCAATTAAATGTAACAGTGCAGCAAGCACCCTTGCTTCTACTCCATCGCTTTTACATTATCTCTTGACCCTGATGACAGCACTTCTAGTCAGTCACATTCCTCTGCCCAGCTCCTGGCTGTCCCCATGCAGTCCTGGAATATGTATTTGTATTTCTGTGGTTTGCATCCTGCCCTTCAGAGTTCTTGCCAACACTTGCACTGTCCCTGTCTCCCTGCGTCCTCCCCTGATAGTTCTTAGCAGGTTCCCCGTAACTTCTAACACCTACTCTCCTCAGGATCCCCCCTGAGAGCTGACCTTACAGGTAAGGTTAGATGGCATAGCTGTTCCTGCTTTCCTAGAGCACTTTGAATTGTGCCATGGGCTCTGGCTCTTGAGTCACCTTCTTAAATTGTCAGAAAAATAACAGCAGTAAAAAGACAGCTCGTCCTGCCTTGGGGAGCTGATTCAGCCCAATGTATGTTAGAGGAGAACCAAGGAGAAACGGGCTAATAGTAAAGAGAAACTGTTCACTGGAAGGAAAGTTTAGCAAAATTCAAAATGTTTTTGTACATTCACTAGCTGCCTTCAGTTGAATTCTGGCTGAGCTGAGAAAGATACTATCTAGTGGTGCAATAACTTAATCTTGCTACAAAATGTGATTTAACTTTCCAGATTTTTTTTCCATCCGTTTCCCCTGTGCACAAGAAACTCTTGAGAGCTGCATTTTTATCTGCATGCAAGTTGCTGATGTGGTTTCTCATTTAAACCCTAGCTCCAGATGAACCGACCGTCCTTACTGTAGAGTCTCCCTGCAGGAAATACTGCTGCAGCATTTTCATGTCTTGCTGGAGTGCCTCTAAGCTATGATAGCTAATCAGTTGTCAGCCCAAACAGTTTCTAAAGTTGACTAACATCTCAGTGTCACGCTTCCTAGCAATACATCTGTGCTTATTCTTTAACTATTTTTTAATATCTATGTATTTAAAGCAGTGATGGGAGATGAAGTATTAGTTCTGTATTTGACTTTTGTTTGAAATCTGATTGAACAAGATTAAATCTGATCTGGTAAATACTGCTTTGCCATGCCAAAATGAAATCATTAGTTTTATGTTAACTAGTTTCACTTTAAAGTGCACGTATGACATTATTTTTACCTGCATGTCACGTTTTGTTTACAAAAGGCAATACAAAGTTGGAATTTTTGAGTGCAGTGTCATGCCTGGAACGGCAGATGGCATAACTCAGCAGTTGAGTTGAAGGGTTTAGCCACTGAAGAATGTCAAAACCTGCTTGAGTTTTCAGATGATAATAAAGAGAATACCTCAATATGCAGAAATGATTTGCAAAGCAAGCCACGGCAGCATAGGATTATCGTGATCTTTCCAAAGTAACTGATCTTTGAACTGTTCTCAGATCTGTTGGAAAATAGCCTGCTTTGTTCAGGAAAAGTGAAGACTGTTAGCAAATGAAACCTATGGTCCACGGTCTGCATATACTTCTTGTGTCATTTGAGGTTTGCATAAAGTTTTCCGTTGCTTTCACCCAGCAGTTTTTATTCCATATAACTGACACATATATCTAGCCGATCTTGGATTTTACTTCTTTCTAGTATTCTTTCTTTCTTGAATGGGGGTGTAACAGAGCAGTTTGGCCATTTTATATAATAAAAATGGAACAAAACATAGGAAAGAAAAATTCTCATTGTTTTATTTTCAGCCAAGGATCTCATTCAAATGGATCTTTTGGTGCAAACTTGCTGGCGATCCCAAAACAAAGATCATCTTCTATGACACTGGCTCATCACCTAGGCCCCAGGCGAGCAGGTAAGATGGTGCAGCTCACATGGCTTACTGGCAGGTGGCCAGGGCACTGGTTAGTACATCACACATCACAGCAGGGATTGGATGTGAATGTAGCACTGAAATAACAGAAATTTATTAAACCCCGAGCAAACAACAATGAAAAAAACCACACCAAACCCCAGGAAGTCCCCAGTTTACTCTCTATCATGGAGTGATGCTTTGGTTGTTTCCCTGCCACTCTTCTAAACACCAGGAAACAGGCAGACTGCGGCCAGATCCACATGCAAACACATTGTTGCACTTTCTCACTGGTTCTGTCTTCATAAAAAGCTGGGCTGGCTGCACTTCTCTAGTCTGAATCTCATGGAAAACACAGAGCGTGTGATGTGCATTAAAACCTGCTGAGTGTGTACGTGTCGAAAGGGTGAAAGTAAGCAGCCTCCAGCAGAGGATTAATCTGGTTTATTCTGGAAGGGAGTTTACAGATTGCTTCTCAACTTTCCAGATCTTTCTTTGCAGCAGTGAAGTGACATTTGCTTTCTAAAACTCTTGTCTCTGCATCTGGCGATGTGTCCTCTGAAAAATCTTGTGCTTTATTGTAACAAAATGGGATTAAATGCTACTGTTAAGGCACGGCAGTCAAGTCAGTGCAGCCTATGACATTGTTGAAAGTGTATAATCTATTCATTCCTTATTTAAGGGCAATATTGTTATTATCTCAGTAATTTCTTATCAGGCACTGTACAGTCATAAAACTTATGACAGAGCTTTTGCTTTGTGGTTTGCGGCAGTAGAAGCAATTCAGCTTTGGAAAGTCCACAGAATACCTTGTTATTCTGCTCATAGGCACTTTATTCTTTTTTATGAAGTATGTTTACAATGGCTAGAGCTTACCTTGGGCACTTGCAGATAACCAGTCTTTTGTATATTTTCACAGGGGAAAGAAATTATCTCTTGGCTTATTGCAAAATTTTGTTGTAAATTCACATTAGGCACAGAGCAGCCAAAGTCCAGATTAACAGCTTTCTTCCCTAGACTTTACAGACAAGAGCCTGAAGTAAATCCTTGCTCACTGTTTGAAAAGGAATGGGAGACTTCCTGGGCCTAAGGACGATGGCATTGTTTGATTATTTGTTGTCTATCTGGTTAACTATAAGCAAACTTCAGGGGCTTTAATTTTTGCCGGCACCTTCTGAGACAGATTTAGATTAGATAGATTAGCATGCCAGTAAAACAAAGGTACATCCCTGTCAAACCAGCCCATATCTGCCCTCTTTAGTCCCTTGCTTCAAAAATACAGCATTTTGGGGTTTTTTTTCTTAGGTTTTAAAAATGCCTCAAGCATATTTTTTCTTTTTTTTGCAAAACAATGAGCTAAAAGATTTTTGTCTAGGTCAGATATCAATATTAAATTGGTTTGATATTTTTTTTTCTGGAAAATTTTAAAAAGCACTCTTGAATCAGAAGAGAATGTGGAAAGATTCAGCTACTGATTAAATTTGGCCAAAGCTAAACCCAAAAAGCCCGAGGTTCTGTCACTCTCCCTAGGTTCCCTCTTCAGCCAGGTAGCCCAGGCTGCTGCAGATCTGAAAGCTTGGAATACAGTGAGCTATTTGGACGTGCTTAACAGTGGGAAGGATACAGCGTGCTTTGAAAACTCACACAATGTTTACAGTTTATAAAGCTTCTTGTTGAATTTCAGTCTTTCTAACCAGCAATGTTTGTACTGTAATCTGAACGCCATGTAATGTTTGTTTTGGAAGGTGCTTCTCCTGGCCTGAGTCCTGTGGGTTCACCTAGTCATGGATCTGGCTCCAGTGGGGCTTTCAGCAATTGGTCACCTGTAGAATTTCCTGATACTGCTGATTTTCTTACAAAACCAAGCATTACTATACATAAGCCTCCAGGATACACATGTAGCTCTCCAGATTTTCAGCAGCAAGTTAAAACATCCGTAGGTTATATGTGTAGCAGGTACTGTAAACTCTGTTACATTTTTAGTAACTTCATGTATGTTGAAAAGAATATAATTAAAATGAAAAACAAACCAAAACAAGACCTATGTGTCTGTTAGTATTAAAAAAAGGCATAAGATCTTGTAATAATCTATTATAATCTATTAAATAACTATATGATCCAGGGGAGACTAAAGAATGCTGCATGTATGCCATTGATTTGAGGGGGCTCACCCTTGAAAGCTGCAGTTACTGCAGAGTAACAATAGTTCACAGCTCTTCAGAAAAGGAGGATTTCCCACCTGGGAATTGAATTCTGTATTTCTGAATACTTTCTAAATACTGAGCTGTACTGTATTAATTCACGGAGGTGAGTCAACGGCTGATTATTTTCTGTGTAGAGACAAAATCTGTGGGTGCCAAATTTAGGAGAAAATATGAAGGTCACTTGGTAGAGGAACCTTCAAAAGCATGCCTTTTTAAGAAAAGTAATTTGCAGATATTTTTCAGTACAACACACCAGTAGCAAAAGAGAAAATTACTGAACATTGTAAATATTTTTCCTGTATTCTGTAAGCTGTGGACGTCAGATACTCAAGCCTGTTCCAACACCAGAACCAGAATTTGCAGAATATAAAGACAGAAAATCAGGTGGGATTTCAAAATAGACAAATATTTGATATAAACTTGCTGCCTTTTTGTTTTAAAGCCAATTAAATTATATTTTTTACATTTCTACATTAAATTTTTCCTATACTCTAACTCATATGCATGTATTTTGGTTTAGTTTGTGACTTAGGATAGTCAAGATAATCTAAAATATTGCCTGCTTCAGAGTAAGGATCTTATAATGACTTCCACTCATAGCTTTGCAGTTCTGCACTCCATATATCAAACAGGTTCTCTGCCTTCTCAGCTAAACTAATCACTGAACCAGTTCTTGCAAGTAAAAAGTTATGCTTCTGGCTTTTCTCAATCTTCAAATGGGTTTTATCTCATCCTTTACAACTTCTTTGTTAATAAATTCATGCAAATCATTTGGAAGCAAGCTCTTACATTTCTGTGAAGAATCTGTATGTTCAAGAATTATTAACAGTCATTTACTGATAAATTATTGATATGTATGTATGTGTTTTCTTCAAGGTGAAATTGCAAGTGCTAATATTTCAAAAGACTCTTTCCACCATGCGGAGAAGAAAAAAGAGGAAAGGAAGGAAATGATGGCTCAAACACAAAATAATCTGCTTGTAAGCATGTAATTGCAAAACAGCTTGGGCTAACTTTTATCAGTCCAGTATTTAACATTGCTAACATGCTGTAGAGAGGTCTTCACATTGCTAAGAACTGTCATTTTGGAAAACATTGGTGGAACTCAGATTCTCATTTAAGAGTCATGTCTTTTCAGTTTTCATAGCTAGGTAATGAGAAGAAAGATGGTGATTGGATGATTTTTTGTTGATCAGAATTAATTTGTGTAGAGCTAGTGTCAGTAGTATGCTCAGACTGATTGCCTAGTACTTTCTCTAGTTTCTCATCAGCTACGGAAGATGTGCCAGTGAGACTTACAAGTGAATGTTCGTAGAGCGCAGTATCTTGGAGACAAATGCTTTAAGTTTTGCTAACATTTTGGGTTTATGTATCAATTTTTTTAAAGCTCATTCAGTAATGAACTGCTAAAGCTCAGTAAATATTTTGTTAGCCTTTGCATGTTCTTGCTTTGTTTTATTAGCTTATCTTGCTTAGAACCAAACAAGACTGAAAATATAGCACCATCTCAAAACCCTGGAGTCTGCTGCCCAAAACTATGAAAAGTTAAGCCCTTAACTGTCCATTTGTACTTTTGATTTATCATGGGCTGCATCAAAAGAGGTGTGGCCAGCAGGTCAGGGGAGCTGATGCTGCCACTCTGCTCTCATGAGAACCCACCTGGAGTATTGTGGCCAGCACAAGAAGGGCATGGAATGGATTGAGTGGGTCNTTCTATGATTCTATGATTTTCTCATAGCTGTAGTTACAGCACCATTCAGTAAATTCAAGAATGATTTCTTGTGTTCGTGGCTATTTTTTGGCCATAGAACTGACAAATTAGTTTTCATTGCTATCTGAGAAATAATAAAGCATCTCCCTCTCACACAGGTGGAGCAGAGCCCTACACTAGAAACAATGCTGTTAGACCATGATTCACTAATAGAGAGGATGAGCAATTGGAATTTCCAAATTTTTGACCTTGTACGAGAAATGGGAGACCATTCTGGAAGGATCCTTAGCCAGGTTTGTTGTCTTTTTTTTATATGAGGGAGGGTGTGTAAAGCTTTTGTGCTTATGTATTTTATTTAAACTCTGAGGAAGTTTTGCAGTCAATAGATATATATATATGAATGATAACTTGAAAAGTAGAAATGTAATTTCTCATGTGCCCCATCTCATTGTAAACCGTAAAGAGAGATTAATCTATAGACAACTTGCTCCAAATGTTCTGAACTTTATTCTCAATGTAAATGTAGGTTTGCTTCACACTTACTAGGTTTTGTAATAATATGCCATTTCCTATGAAAAATTGTCTCCTGCTTTCAGAATTACTGCCTTGTTTGTCAACCATTTCTTTTTTCTTTATTTCAGTAAAATATTTCTGCCAGAGCTACACCTGTGGGGGAAGAGAAGTGATCTTTTAGGCAGTCTTTTGCCTCTTGATCCTACAAACAATGGGATTTTTTTTCCATGCTGCTTTCTGCATGTAGTATCCCTTTTATCTCTTCCTGACTTACTACTAAGCTCTTCTCTGCAGTTTCATGTTATGCTGAAGCCAATCTACTGGCAGGTGCAGAAGTATGGTCCTGTTTGTATCTTCCCCAGCCTCTCCCATTCATCAGTGTCATCTGGAAGCTTCTGTCTCTTTCTTTGTACTGGATGTAGCAGTCGTGGAGCTGTAGTACGAGCTGGATTTGCTTCTGCTCCGACCAGGAAATACTTTTATTGCCAGTATCTTACGTTCCTACCCTGAAGTACAATGCATGTTTCTCTTGTTCAGTGGTAGTTAGGACCAATCAGGTGGAGGGAAGGGGACAGGTTAGAAGCTCTCAGGTACAGTTGAACCATAGGCCTGCACCTTACTGAAGACAGGAAAAAATAATGCGAATGATGTCATTTTTGTCATGAGGCATTGTCTTTTCTTTCATAACGCACAGTATTCTGGATATTGGTTTAAATCTTCAGTTAGTGTTTGCTCAAATGTTTGCAGGTCTTCTGTCACCTCAGTTAGTGACAACTGTTGATGTACAGACTAGAATGCCCCAATCCACTTCCGAGTGCTGTTTTTCCTGTAGTGTACGAGTACTCTGTGATCCACGGCACCTTGCATTTCATTTGTGTGCAGCCTAGGGGATAGTTCAAGCCTGTAAGCTCTTAAGTGTGCACATTTCTACTCGAGTCTACCAGAATTTCTGTATCAGCTCTTCTTGACTCTGTGTGCCTGTGTGTTCCCCTTGGCCTTCTCTTGCTCCTGTCACAGTCCTTGTGTCTGTTCTGCTGTAAGCACCTGATAACATATCATACATATTGAACTTAACAGCCAATTAAAAACTGTCTTTTACCATCAGCAGTTGCAAATTGGGTACGTGCAAGGGGAATGGTTGGGACAGGTGGCAGGAGGGATGTCCCCTCATTTTGCTCTCATGTTCCTTTAAGCAGCTTCCACACTTCAGAACTTTCTCTCTCAAGTGTCTGGGAGAGGAGTGACAGAAATGAGTAGCAGTGACTTGTTTTCAAAAGGTTATTTAGTATTTGTGGTCTAAGGGGGGGGTAAGGTCTTGGTAGCCACTGAGTTCTGCTTGTAAACCTTAATATACTTGCACAGTATATCCCTGGGAAGGTGCTCTGAGTACACAATTGAAAGATTTTTTCACTGAATAGCTAGCTTTGTTAAAAATACCCCAAATAAGTCATAACGATAAAAGAAATAGGATTTCTCCTAGTCTAATAATAAATACAATCTTGTTTGTTTGTTGTGGGTTTTTTTTATATTAACACCTTTGCTACTATAGTTAACTAATTTGAATTTTTGGATAATAAGTAAGAATATAGATTTCTTCTTTTTAGGTCACTTGGAATAAAGCATGAGTTCTTTGATGTTATGCATATTCTGGAGAATATTACTAAAAATGAACAGTTGTGCACAGATAAATGCTTTTATTGTTCTGCATTTGAAAGGATGATGAAAATCCACACTTCTGTGCTAAAAAAAATGATCATTAAAGATATCTCTATGACAATAGCTTTCAGATAATCTTTAATGGAATTGTAGTAATTTTCATCCCTATCAGCAAGCAAAATTTTAAAACCAGGAATATTGTTAAAGCTGAAAACGCAGAACATGCCTAGGTACATTTTTCAGACTAAAATTCATTTTCATATGTATTTAGGTAACTTATACCTTGTTCCAAGACACTGGTTTGTTTGAAATTTTCAAAATCCCAACTCAAGAATTCATGAATTACTTCTGTGCACTAGAAAATGGCTACCGAGATATTCCCTGTGAGTACTGCTACAATTACATGTGCTTTTCTTTTATATTCATGTATCTCTTCCTTTATATTAATGTGTTAGTTCAATGTTTAATACAGACATAAACAGTGTCTGAACTTAGTACATTTTTAATTAAAGCATTTGTCAGAATTTAGAAGGGATTTCATGAACTGCAGCAAAAAAAATGGTGGACTCTAAAACTAAATTTATCAATATGTAGCTTGCATATAATAGTAAATAATATGAATGAGTAGTTGAATCAAACATGCTGAAGTTAATGGGAGAGTATTTTGATTTAATTCTTTGCTGACTCTCAGGTAGAAAGAAGCATGTTTAGAGGATGTTTGATGCTTATCTACCTTGTTTCTTAAAAGTGTTGAGTGATGTACCCTCTACTCACAATTAAAATTCAATTTTTGCTTGATTTTTAATCAAATTCTCCTCTACTATAGAGTTAGTACATTACTTTTGTTTTCTTTATGTTCCTTCTGATTGTATTTATAATATATTTATATTGGATTTTAGATGTCATTTTTAATGATACTTTGGTAATTTTCAGATCACAATCGTATACATGCCACAGATGTTCTTCATGCAGTGTGGTACCTGACAACACGGCCCATTCCTGGATTTCAGCAAATTCACAGTGAGCATATCATGGAAAGTGATATGGGTATGTATTCCCAGCTGAGATTCCCTTCTTTCTCTGTAAGAATGTTTTAAGGAAGCTACAATACCTAAAACAAAGTACTCAGGAAGAAAATATCTAATGAGTCTTATAATTCAAATATCTTTTTTCTGTATTTTAATACTAGACAGTAGAAATACCACAAGGTTGGTGCACACATCAGCAATACCATGCAGTAGATAGCTAGAAGATTTATGAGGTGAGCAGTGGTTACTTTGTTAGCCAAGAACTGCAGGTTCACTTCATAAATTCTCTATGCAGAATGAAGCTACAGTCTGTGTCTTTTTAGCATTTGAAATACATTAGAGTAATGTTTCTTAACTTTATTGGGAAATTAAATAGAGCAAAGAAAAAAATTACCAAAGTCAAAGTATTTAACTTAATTGAAGTTCTCCTTAATGGTTTTAGTGCAAAACTGGGTATTTCAGAATTCCGTACTTGATATCGGGCATTGCAGTGACTACACTAACAGCAGCTGCCTAAGGGCATCCCTGAATGAGAAAGAAAGACTTCAAGTTTTGTACTGGTTCTAAGGAAGCTTGCTTTTGTGTTGGCTGTGACTTTATGGTATTAACTCTTTAATTTAGATGTGGTTTTTAAGAAGATTATATCCTGTAAGTAAAGCAGAATTATTCCAAACATAGGCTGTCAGTAAAGCATAATTATTCTATAAATTATTCTAAATTCAAAATTATTCTATATGAAAATGTACTTAACTTATGTAAAATAAAATGATGGCATCAAGCACTCTCCAAGAGCTCCATTTTATATGTGCAGTAAAATAAAGGGCTGTAATTTTACGAAGTAATTTGTGAACTGTATGGAGCATCCTATGGTATATATTGTGGCTTCCTTACTAATTGGCCCCTTTGATGTCACCTTTCTCTTTTTCCAAGTTTGGCCATATCCACAGATTGCACCCTATTGCATTTTCTTTCTTCAAGTGTTAAAAGGGTTGTGACTGGAGACTTGACATTTGGGATACTTCCAGCCAGGCTCCACAATGTCCTGTAGGACTTTGCCCTCCTTGTGTCACGGCATGAAACAGCCGAAGCTCTTTCTGTATTTGTAAGGCTGGATCTACCCTTTTGTTGCACCCATGTGGCCATGACAGATTTATGACTTACTAGCTTTTCAACTTGTCTTCAAAAGTGCTGGTTTTTCTCCACACAATAGTATGCCCTTCTGGGTTCTTTAAGTGTAAGTCTGCCTTTGCCAAGTCTTCAGCTTCACAATTACAAGGATAACAGTATTAAGGTTACGTTTGCAATGTTGTATTAAAGACATGAATAAATACTACTCTAAAACCATTTGGGGTTTGTATTTTTAATGTTCTCAGATGAAGCCAGCAGTATTGCCCCTGTTCAAGTCAGCTATATTTCTTCAAAGAGTTGTTCTATTACTGATGAAAGTTATGGTTGTCTGGCATCAAACATTCCTGCTTTGGAATTGATGGCTTTGTATGTAGCAGCTGCCATGCACGATTATGATCATCCTGGTCGGACAAATGCTTTCCTGGTGGCTACAAATGCACCTCAGGTAAGAAATTCTTTAACCAGAAAACTATTTGGCTGTATCTGAAATCAGAATAATGACAATTTTTCTGTTCTATATCCCTGCTATAGCCTTGAAGAAATTGGGAGATGAATTTGTACTTAACTTGTATAATACTTTTTTTTCTTTTTTGTGATGATTCTGATGTATTTTGTACATATTGGCTGTGTGTATAAAGATATTTTGTAATTTACAAAACTGAAACATAGATCAATTCAGGTTACAGTAAATTATTATTTCACAGACAGCTGGCCCAAAGACTGTCTAAGCAGCTAATTCATGGATGTCTTACATTTTGGGAGTCCTCTTAAATAAGAATAGTGTCTGCAATTACTGGAAAAATGCAGGTTGCTCTAACAGTTCAATTAACTGCCCCTCAGGGTTTCCAACGAGTCCTTTATGGTAAATCGCCATAACCTTTAAGGGAGGGTGAGTAAAATAAGAAGTCAGCAAAGCATCCTTGCTTTTATCTTCCATATTCAACTGTGTTGTTAGAACAGAGCAGAAAGAAAGGAGGTATGTTCTTCAGGATGTAAAAGGCTAAGACAGAAGAGGTAAAGGAGAGTGACGCTAAACCAAGTAGCAGGTAGGAAGAAAAAAGGTGGGATAAGGAAGAATTGGAAAGTAAAGCTTTGAAGTAAAGATGCCTTAAATTGCGTGGTAAAATATTTTTATTTAAAGAGTGGAATATTACCTGGGAAAGAATATAAATGATGGCTATTTGCATCTCTCCTAGGAAGTTAGAGACAAGAAACTTAAATTATAACAACAGAATCGTCAACAGCAATAGTAATAGTAAAGCAAAAACCAATACAGCTTGTTAGGGGTTGGGGACTTTAAAAGTGAAGGTCAGAGACAGTTTTTAACAACTCCTTACTACAAATAAAGGCTAGGCTGTAGGCACATAGGTGTTTCTGATGAAAGCTGTATACAGGGAAGAACAGGAACAACCAGCACAGCTATTCATCTCCAGATTTCCACACCAGACACATTCAGTTTGGTAATGATCGTTTCCTTTCCTCAAAACAGAAAGAGTCTATTTTTCATTTTTCCAAAGAATCTTTTTCAGATGCTATTTAATCTATATTCAATCAATCATTTTCTAAGATGTTTTGTATAAACACGGGAGTGGTGAGTAAAATCTACTCCACTTTTAATGCTCTAGCTTGCAGTTAAGGTTGTGTTCGTTGGCATTAAATGTAGCGCTTGGGAAACCAGTGCCACCCCATTCCACATTAACCATGGTTCTTGCACGCTTTGGAGCTCTGTCCGTGTATGTTTTTTAAACAATCCTGGAATTAAGAGGGATTTTGGTGTGACTTTTTGGCTCGTTTGTTTGTTTAGGGTTTTTTTTATGTCAGTGTGTGTGCTCCACACACACTGCAACATCTGCATTTTAAGTGGTTGGTTTATGTGTGCCTACAGTGTGAATACAGATGTTGCTAGGACATCATTACGGACTTCTAAGGAAAGAAAAAACTTTGCTAATTGGTTTTTTGTTTCTCTCTTATTAGCCCTCAACACTAGAAGGTGAAACAGAATTTCCAATAGTTGTTTTCCTTTTTTTTTTTTAATTGAGACTTGTTTGTGACTAGCCCTAAGGCCTCAGAATATTAAATAATAATTGTAAGCATTTACTCTGTCACTTATGATTCTATTTTTCTTTTTTGTATAGGCCGTTCTCTACAATGACAGATCAGTCTTAGAAAATCACCATGCTGCTTCTGCCTGGAATCTTTTCTTATCAAGACCAGAATACAACTTTCTATCAAACCTTGATCATGTAGAATTCAAGCGTTTTCGTTTCTTAGTGATTGAAGCAATCCTTGCCACAGACCTCAAGAAGCATTTTGATTTCCTTGCAGAATTTAATGCCAAGGTTTGTTACATTTTACTGTCTGCACTGAGCTGGTCGATAGTATTAATAACTGGAATTTAAAGTTTTATACTATTTAAATGTAAGTTCCTAAAGAAATGAAAATATTTCATTTGTAGAAACCAATTAGAGATTGGTTTGTAATTGCCTAATAAGCCAGAGGGATATGACACAGGACCCACAGGAGACTTGGATCATATCTCATATGTCCATCTTCTGAGAGATAGTAAATGGCTTTTTTTAACTACATAAGACAAAATGTTATAGAGAAAAAATAATACAAATGTCTGTTTTGCAAAGCCTGGCAAAAATTAAATAGTGATGACTAGATTTAACTGAATTTTAAAACCTGCCTGTGCTCAATGCAGGTGAATGATCTCAACAGTCACGGTATAGAGTGGAGCAATGAAAATGATCGTCTGCTGGCCTGTCAGATATGCATCAAACTGGCAGATATCAACGGCCCAGCAAAAGTCAGAGAGCTGCACCTGAGATGGACAGAAGGCATTGTTAATGAATTCTATGAGCAGGTGGGGATGGAAAGGGCCATGCTCTTTTTTTAACTCAGAGCTGTGTACCAGTAACTGTTCAAATTTTCTTCTCCAGTTCATAAAATGGGGAAAAAACCAAACCCAAACCATTGTATTGTGGATATTATAGTTAATTTCATTCTTCTGTGACTTCTGGGGGAAGCCATTTACCAGCAGACTTTTCATTCTCTTAGTACACTTCCATTCACTGTTACTGCCTCTGTAAAGATACAATCCGTGTGATGCTTACTTGTTCTTAAAGGTAATGTTAAAAATAAAAGTTAATTCTGTGAGAAGCTCTGATAATTCTTTGGATTTCTTTTTCAGGGTGATGAAGAAGCAAGTCTTGGATTACCTATAAGCCCCTTCATGGATCGTTCATCCCCGCAGCTCGCAAAACTGCAGGAATCTTTCATCACTCACATAGTTGGCCCCCTCTGTAATTCCTACAATGCCGCTGGGTTGCTTCCAGGGCAATGGGTTGACGAAGAGGAGGAGGATACAGAAAGTGCTGAAGATGATGATGGAGCACGGTTGGAAAGTGAGGATGAAGAAATGGAAGATGATCTTATTTTAAGTAAGTTTCTGTGTTTCGGTTGGCACGTACGGTTGTCATTTAATGTATCCAGACATAGCAATGGTAGCTGAAATTGTGTAGTACAAATACTGGAGATTTTGTGATTGTGCTGCTTCATAAATTGTACTCTCTTAATAATTTTCTGTTAATACCAAAAGGCTTGCAATTTGAAACACACTCATTGTTATCTCTTCCCATGTCAATATTTAAATATTCTGAATAAGCATCCATGGGTTTTGCTCAAACTTACATCTCTCTCACAACATGCCTTTGGTTTTGTATTTGTAAAATGCCATTTATTTGAACTGAACCTCACACAATCAAATATGCTTCTAATTTTACAGAAGCTCAAAGAAGAAAAGGTAGACGAATATTTTGCCAGCTAATACACCATCTCAGTGAAAATCACAAAATATGGAAGAAAGTGATTGAAGAGGAAGAAAAAAGTAAATCTGAAGGAGCTAAACTGCTGACTGAGATCTCATCTTTACCTCAAGCAGATGAAATTCAGGTTATTGAAGAAGCTGATGAAGAAGAGGAGCGACAACTAGGAGAAGACAAGACATTCTAAGAAAACTTCAGTGGTGTCCAGTATGATGACAGCCTGGTTTGGTTTTTTTTCCTCACTCTGCTGACTTTAGCCCGACAGAGTTCATATAAAATTGAAAGGCCTTAATACTGTGAGAGGATTCTTTCTGCTCTGGTGGAATCCCACTCCTATGCACTTTCACCACACAATATGAAACTTTATTCAGAGACTGAGTATTGCATACCCTGATGCAAAGTTCTTTATGCCTTAGTTGGTATAAAATATCCTGATATAATGCTGCCTTGCTGAGTATGGAACTCTTCTTTTCCTTGAGGTACCTGCAATTTTTAAAAACATTCAGTGACTTCGATTACCAAAGTGGCAAGAACTTTTTGCTAACAAGGAAATGTGGGATGGATTCTAATATTGCCAGGAGTTGTTTATTTCATGTTGTTTTTGAACATGAATGAGGAAAAAGTTTGTGCCTATCTGAAAACTATGTTACTGTTGCAGTGCAAGCCTGTTGTGGGGTGTCTACTTAGTGCAGTAGTGTGCTTAATGTAGTCATCTCAGAGCAGCTGTTTGAGGACTGCGACATAAATGCTGAATTCTGATATTTGTGGTTAAAAAGAGAAAAATATCCAGGTGCATCTTTTTCTGATGCTTTTTATTATTGTGCGTAATCTGATGTTTTATTTTTGCAGAAAATATCCAGGTTTGCAGTGGGTGTTCATGATAATTCATTGAATACGAGGTCACTATCATCTGTTGCCTTGCTGCTTTGTGGTAGAACATTAAAAACCCGTTCAGCTACGTAAATTATTAAGGAATTGTATTCTTTTAGTCCTAATGCTATATTTCCTGCCCTTACTCAGGTTCCAGTTTGAAACCAAGTCAACCACATCGTAGCCTTTTATCTTGCACCAATTTCCAATTTCTGGTATTAAATTTCAAGGAAATATGATCGTATTCCATTTATTCTTTGTATGTAAAACTTTAGGAGAATTAAAATGTTTGGTTGTTTTGTTCTTTTTTTTTTTTTTTTTTTTTTTTTTTTTTTTAAAGTTCAAAACTGGCTAGTGTATTTTAATGTACCCTACACCTTTCTCCCATCACACACAGAGCTCATGCTGCCTTCAAGTTTGATGTACATCCTGAAAAATGCATACAGAAAGCAGAATGTCAAAGCTTAGTGTGAAGTAAGGTAAAGGTTACTGTATTCTATTACATTTAGATTGCTGAGTTCTTAAACGATACACTCAAAGATCTGACACAAATGTGTTGTTAGGATCACTACCATTGCAGGTCTGACTTATAAAAACAAAACCAAACACGCAACCAAAAAGAGAGCAGAAATTAGGCTACGAGTCTGTAAGCAAGCCACAAATAAAGCTAGCTTTAAAAATGCACCTTCATGTGCTGTGCAGTGGAATTGAATAAAACCAAATGCACGTGTGTGCAAGTTGCCAAACATATCTAGTGTATTTGTCTTTACATTTATACCAGCTGACTTGAAAAAGGGTAACATTCCTAAATTAACCTGGGGTAAATTGTACTGCACTGGTTTACACAAACAGATTTTGATCCTGCTCTTTGACTGGCCAGTTTAACTGACTGAAAGGAATTCTTTTTTATTTTCCACTAATAAGCTTTGTCCTTTTACTGTGTTGTATATTCAGTGCCAAATCCCCCTTCGCTGCCATTGTTACTACCACTGCATTCTTGTAACACGAGCAGTGTTACACCCAAGTATTTCTGCCATTAATAAAATGTTGCACTATTGAGGCTGGCACTTATTGATCATTCACTTGTATTTTACATCTGTTGCTCGGATATTTTCCTAACAGATAATTTGCTGGCTACAGAAATTGTGCTTGATTCAGTGTGCTGTGTTCTCAGCATTTTGTGTTTAGCCTGTGTGTTTGTATACATATAAAAAAATCACTTTAATACTGTTTAGTTTAATTTTGCTTTGACTGAAAAAAGGTGCAAATGAGCTGCTCTGAAGCTACTGCTATATTATTTTATATGACAGTTTTCTATTGAGTTTCCTTTTTTAAAAAAAAATTCAAAACTAATATAAAGAAAAAGTCAGTAAGAATAACATTTTATCTTTTACTAAAGCATTGGCAGCATTTATATCTGGTGACAACTTTGCCAGCAGCTTTAAGTTTTCCATAAACTCTTTAGAAATCCAGAAGCAGTTTTAAAATTACAGAAGCAAGTAGCAAACCTCAGTGTTTAATGAGCTGCTATGCTAATATGTACTTCCAGTGAGATACTTATAACAGCTTGCTTCAAAGATATGTGGGTGTATTCAAAAAGCACCTTAAAATGCCTGTTGTACCTCATCTGTGACTGCTGGGGTAAGAGCAAGGCGAGAATGTGCTGATGTCATCAAAGGCTGGTTCAGGGCATGTTTGCAGAAGGGGATGGAACTGTAACTGAAGGCTTCTTCATCTTTCTGAAACAGCAATGGAGGGTCACTGGAATGTTGATGGAGCTGTTGGCAGCAGTGATGTCTGTCTGTGTAAGGCTTATCACTCATGTGCTGGTAACAGCCCCCGGAGAAATTACAGCCAATTGAAATGTGATCACACTTCAGTTCATAGCTACCAAGGGATGCTGAGAAAAGCACACAGAAGAATACAAAATACTTTCTAAAACAACAGCCACTGCTTTGCTTTTTTTTTGTCAAGAAGGAGGCCAGATTAGCCTGTGCTGAAGTTTGTGCTGCTGCAGTAGATACGCCTTTTATGGACAGTATTCCCAGGTCTAAGTAAAATCTTCAGCTGTCGAGAGTCTCCCATCTCCTCATTGCCTTCTTTTCCAGTGTATGTTGGGTTCTTTGCTCCTGTGCACACAGTGCATACAAAACAAAGTGATTACAAAGTTTTCTGTGAGGACCTAAGTACCCCCAAGCCTCTGGAGACCCCTGGATGTTATGGTGCTGCTAAACTAGTCAAAGTGAACTGCTTGGATCCTCCTCCCGTGAGCTGTTCTCCCATGACAGTATTAGATGGTGAGGCTAAAATTCCAGATGGAAGGGCCATTGTAACAGTATTTAAGGTAAGTCCAAATGAACAAAGCTTGTGCAAGACCTGATTTGATCTGTGCTTAAACCGCTCCTTTTTGTACTTCTTGCAGTCCATTGTAACCCCAGCCAGGCCAGCATCAGGTGAATCAACAAAAGGAGCAAACAGAATTCAAGAGCTCACTTTTAGCTTCGGTGCTTCCTCCCAAGCAGGCGCAGTCGAGGCTGGGATTGTGCTGCCCCTAAAGCTAGACACAGAATGGGAGGTATCCGGTGTGTGGCACTAGCATTCCCGGGGCAGTACTTTCTCTTTTGTCCAAAAAAACAGAGAAGTGTGAGAGGCACAGAATTGGAAGTGCCTCGTCGGCTGGTGAGTGTGAGAACTGGAACCTCGGTCTGAGACGCATGCTTTGGAGTAAAAGGATGAGAATTGGAGAGGAGACGTTAGGGATGGCATAGTTACACAGGTAAAAGATATGTTCTTATTCAGAAGCAAGATGCTGTTTATTTTTTCAAACCAGTTCCTTGTCTTCAAAAGAATGCAGAAATGAGGCATCTTGGGTAAGTCAGAGTATTTGGGTTGTTAGAAATTAAATGAAAATTAAATTATACTACTAATAATGATGCAATTATAACTTCAGTTGTGATGCAAGTTGTAGAAAATTATCTTTGTGGCCAATAAAGATTAGATGAGAGAAAATAAATAAGCAAAGCTGATTAAATGAGGTACAGAAAGTAAGATCAAGGCAGTGTGTCATTTTGCTTTTTTTCCTCCAGCTTTCTTCAGCACTGTGTTCCTGGACAATGTGCTTCCTCATATCTGCATTAAGACAAATGAGGTAATGAATTGCTTTCAGTTTTGCAATGAAGAATTTTAAATACCTTCTGAAGTAAGCCTTTAACTTGCTCTAAGAATCATACTGCGGATTCTCAGAGATGAAGCTGGCAAAAGAACAGAGCTGTTAACTGGTCCCCATCTGATCTTAATTTAATAGGGCCATAAGCAATTAATTAGTACTTTTGTCCTCTGCTAAATGAGTAAGAATAACATCTTGTATTTCAGAGGAAGGAAAGCTCATGGACAGGATAAACATTCCAGTGCACTTGAGTTTCTGGTTGGCAGTGCCCCTCCTGGCTTGGTGTGCATCCCCCTCATCCTTCTGAGTCCAGCTAAGAGATGCGTAACGGAGCAATCTGTCTCAGTGGCCCTCTTGTCCAGTAGCTGCTCTCACTTCTCGAAGCTGTTTCTGGCCTGGACCTTGGCTAACACTCCTGGTTGGTCTCGTTTCTCTTATCCGTGACACCTTAAAAAGGCAAACTAACTAGCAATTGCTTGTTTTGGTAAGAATAGCATCAAGCTATAGAAGGTGGTTCCAGTAAAGAAGAAACTGCTTTCCTGTGGTGCTGAGATGGAAGTATCTGGCCAGCAATTGGCTGACTTTAAATGCTGCTGTTGTGGTACAGTCAGGATACTCAGTAATGGGTGCTTACTGTATTTAAGTGATTGGCACTTCCTCGGTTCTGTGTGACACTGCAGACACCCTTCAAAAGGGCACAGCACAATCGGAAATGTTTGACCGGAAGGTTTCTTTTAGAGTCTGTACACTGAGAGTCATCTTCTGACTTGGGTAGTTCAGGGTATCACAGGTGATAGTAACTGGTGTCTCCAGTAGGTTCTACCACTGGGCTGTGTTACCTGCCAGAACGTTACCATCTCTGGAAATCTTAACACGGTAAAAAACTTACACGGGGGAGAAGTGTTCTGCCTTCTGCTTTATCTGTGAGGTTTTAGAAAAAACAGCAATGTGTAACATTAAACCAGCAGAGCCTTTAAATAACAGTGAGAGAGCACAGAGTTCCGATGATTCCTACCATTCACCTTGTGGATTGTCCATGTTCTAAATATCTTGCCAAAAAACAGGTGGTGAGTCACTTCTGACTCATCTCTCCAGATCAGCAGAACCCTTTGCACCTTGAATGAGATCAAAGTCTTTTAATTTCTCTTGCATAGAAAACAAAAACTAATGCATAGCTTAAACTGGGAGTATTCTACCCCAAATCCAAAGGGTAAGCATGCCACTGCTTCCATTGCTCGCCGGCACGGGGAGCAGCTGCAGACCTCTCCACCTGTGCCAGTTAGATGTGAAAACTTCCTCCTGTGTGTAGCCATTCAAATGGACAACTCTTTATTGTATCATGACATTCACCCTACTACAATTCATTAATCTCTGTGGTGTTGCCAATTTATCTGACTCATATATTAACTAAGCTTTCCCTCAGTCAAAGAAGTGAATTAAGAAGCCCTCCTATTTATCTTTGAGAATGGGTTTGCAATAATTTAGTTCTATTCATCATAAATAAGGCATTACAGAAATACTATTTAGGATTTCATGTGTCACACCCCAGGAAAATTATCCGTCCATTAGATGGATTGCAGAATTCCAGTACAGACCAGTGAGACTGATGAGAAAGATGATTGACGTGGCCTAACGAGAAGGAGAAAGATAAAATGAATTCAAGAGATTTTTCTGAGCCTAGAGGAAATGAGACTTAAGTG
The DNA here is from genome assembly GCA_013399075.1 of Chloroceryle aenea. Classification (NCBI taxonomy): domain Eukaryota; kingdom Metazoa; phylum Chordata; class Aves; order Coraciiformes; family Cerylidae; genus Chloroceryle; species Chloroceryle aenea. Next base: position 180,456 of record VWZY01003968.1, on the reverse strand, counting down.
AGATATTCTGAGGTTTTAAATACTTCCAAAAAAAGTACTTTTAAATACTTCAGAAGGTTACTTCAAAGAGCAAAGTGTTACCAGTGTTATGCTTTCAGTGTTCATAGCGTTTAGGACAGAAAAGCTTTAGATTACAAGAGGGAGATTTGGGCTCAACACAGCTACTTGTGTGAGGAGGGAGAGGCCATGACTCGGGGAAGTAGATTGCCTTGGAATATTAAGGAAGTCTTTGAAAATAAAAAGTCTTAAAAACAGCTTTCAAAAAAGCCACTTCACTGGGTCAAATGAGTGAACTGCATAACTCACTGAGGTATTTTCATGACCTGTTTTTAAATACCAGGACTAGAGATGAGGTTGATATGATTCAGTTTAAATACCAGTAAGAAAAAGTGAATAACATTCTAACAGCAGGAATTGTTTGTGTAAACAGAATTGTTATGTCAGTGAATAGTAAAAGCTTTTAATTTACTGAGTATTTAACTGGTAACGTGTGTCCCAACAGACAAAGTCTTTTTATTAGTTGAGGGAGAGAGCTTATATCCTTTTGAAAACAAACAGACAAGGTTTGAAGCTCAGCCAGAGCTGAGGTTCTGTCTGGTTGTCAGCTTATGAATAAATGGAAATAATGGAAATGCCGCAGCCAAAACGTCTTTTAAAAAACCATGATCATCTAAAGTTAGTTTGCTAAAACTTACTATGTTTTATGTATTTGTCAAGCCTCTCTAAAGGTCCTCTCCAGATCTTAAGAAAACGCACGCTTAGACACTGGGGGTGTTGGATGCTTTTGAAGGTGAGATCATTTAAATACACACAAAGAGGATTGGTTCAAGCAAGTGGGGGTTTTTAGATTAATTTTAGCCCGTAGCACCCAGGTTTATTGCCATCACCAATGCATTATTCTTACAGTCTCTTTTCAAATATATAATTGTGACATTCACTACAGCCTGAGGAACTCGAATACTCCATAGGCTGTATCTACCACTTGTGATGAAGTCGATGCAGTATTAAGGTATGTTGCATTTCCCTCTCTACTGTGACAGCTTAGACTGTGCATTCTCTGAGAGAGAAATAGTAGGTGTCTTTCTACAACATGAAAGATCTTGTTGTGGAACGAGGTCTGAAGATGCCTTGAAGGGGCTTTAAAAAGCAACTTCTGTGCTTCCAAAAAAGGAAACTTAATTTCCTAAGATTATCAGGAATTCTTTAAGATGCTTTATCCATAACGATTCTATTACCTAACGTTTTTTTCTTACGGGTATGAAACCCTCCCTGGTTTACCTGTATTATTGAAGGACCTGACCAACAGTTAGGCCATCCTTTCTTCCCTCATTTTAGTGAGGGTATGAGTGCCCTGAGGCATACAGCATGGACTCAGCTGTATAGATACTAATGGAGGGACTAATGTGGTTAACTTTCCTGACAAATGAACTGTAATGTAAAAAGCTGATCTTTTTTTAGATGTAATATTTTGCTAAGTCATCATTTATACAAATCAGAAATATTTCTTTTAAGATTTTTAGTACAAGCATAGAGGAGGAAGTCAGCACTTGGAAACAGCAAGGGAATAAATAGTAAGTTTATTCTGTTTTTTGGTATATTACTATAGGCTGGTATATATTACATGTGAAATTTTAGGCAAGCAGCCATCTGCTGCAGTAATAGTAAACTATTGGATTAGATTGCACATTCCTGATATGCTCCATTATTTTAATGGATTTAATCTATTTGGAATGTTACTTATTCAGAAGAATGTAGCAAACGTAATGTCTCCTGAAGTCTGGCAGTCTTCCTAAGAAATGACCACTCTGAGTAGGGGTTCTGCCTAATTCTAATCACATCAACATTGAGTTAGTTGACAGCCTTCAAAAATATCTACAGGGATAATCTAGAAATGGAAGACTCTGCTGATCCTCAAATTGTACTGTATGAAAGGACAGAATAAGGCATAATATTTCAAGAACAGAAGTTTAATTTGATATTGATTAGGCAGAGGGGTTGAATTATAAAGGCCAATGTCAAAAAAACACCTCGGACCTCTAGCTGCTATGAAAATGCATGTCTGTACCTTCACAGACTGACTGATACTGGGAGTTTACCTGTCAAACTGTTACTAATAGTCCAGCGTACATGGGTGTATTACCCTCTGCTTTCATCATTCCATCCGTCTCACCCAAAGAGAATTATTTTTTTCCCCTCTTTAATCCTTATATCCTTATAANTCCATGTCCTTCCTGTGCTGAGGGCTCCAGAGCTGGATGCAGTATTCCAGGTGAGGTCTCACCAGAGCAGAGTGGCAGAATCACCTCCCTTGACCTTGTGGCCATGCTTCTTTTGATGCAGCCCAGGGAAAAACTTGCTACTTTTCAGGTGAATGTGCTACCTGAATGAAAACCTAACCTGCCTCATCTACTCACTAGTGCTTCTACAAACCATTAGGTTCAATTCAGGCTAGGAAAAATGCAAATTAGTCATTAATTTTCACTATTCAGTCTGAATCAGAATTGTGTAGCAGAACAACAGACTAAATCAAGAAGAGATCAGCTTGCTAGATGACCTCAGGCTGCTTTAACACTTGACTAGGTAACACAGGTTTGGAGTTGAGAGAGAAGAGTAAATTTTATAAGCTGATGACTGAGACAGGAGGGACTACTGTAAATTTATGTAGTTTACTCCTCGTGCTGAAGACAGTGCAAATTAGAAGCAGAGCACAGAAGAAAGGTCTGATAATGGACTTGAAAATGCCTGTAACAATCCAGGAATAACTATCCCAGGTGCTAGTTATATAACACCCACTTCTTCATCTAAAGCTGTGCAAAGTATTCAGCTGGTTCCTAGTTTAGAGATATTTGACCTTGACATCTGTTTTATATTTTTATATTGTCTACTTACTGAAGGGATCATTTATCATCTTTTTGTTCTCTGCTTAGATAACTAGACTGTAATCCAGTCACTGAATCATGTGTTTGGTAAAAGAAGCAGATGAATTGTCTTGGCAGTGTCACTAGCCAGTATGTTCTACAGTGCATCCCTGTGGTGTATATTCTGGAGACATGCTTGAGCCTCCAGCTTATCCAAAAACTCTCTCACAGTGCCAGTATGTCACCGAGTCCGAAATAATAAATCTTTCTGAATGGAAGCACATTAGCTTGGACTGATATGCTGCCCTGATATGATTACATACTATTTGGTCAGCTTATAAATCAGTAGAAGTACCTTGCAGCATTCCAGAAGATTACAGCTTTTCAATATGGATTTCCCTGATCCTAGACCTGGTTTTGATGTCATTGGCTCATAGACATCTGAATTTATATTTGGACACATCCAAAAAGGCCAGAGTCCAGAAGGAAAGACCTGCATCTATTGATATTGGATCTGGCCCATGGGAGGTCAGAAACATACTCTGTGGAATGAATGGAAGGTAATGGGAATGTATGATGTAAATCAACTGAATTCTTTCAGAATGACTATTTGATAACATTATGATTCCTGCAGCGTCAAGTCAGGGCACGGCAGGCCATCCTGTGTAGTTCTGCAGTACCACTTATCAACACTGCTTCTACTGGGGATGCACAACTACTCTCCCACTTGGGAGGATATCGAAGTTTCCTTAGCAAGAAAGCCTGGTGCAGAGGGAAGGTGCTGAGGGTGGTACTGACTGCAGCTCTTACATCAGTGTTAGGATGGGAATCTGCTGCTGGATAGCAAGATGCACTGCCCTGGGCCCGGACTTGACTCTAAGAGTAGATACAGGAATAGCCTGCCTGGCAGATAGGGCAGAAAGCACTCGTTCTCATGGCACGAAGGAGCACAGAACCGTTTCTAGAGCTTCTGGTTTAAGGCAAGCATACAAAACCAGAGCCAATGTTAAGAAAATAGATGCAGGAGAAACACACAGCACGCTGTAATCTTCTTAAGGGTATTGCCCTGTTGTTGGCTGTGCAGAACTTTGAATGGATACAAAACTGAGTTGCCTTTACTCTGCTCCAAGTAGCAGGATTTCTGTGATTATACTCAGAAAAGACAACTAGTAATTGCTCATGGAGACATTGAATTAATTAAGTAAGGAATATAAAATCAAGTCTTAATCCTAAAATTCTTATTCCATAGGACAGACTGCTGAAGCTAGTCTGCACTTAAAAATACTGAACAAGACCGAAAAATAGCGCAAAGAACTTGTAATAATTTCAGGAAGAAACAGCCAAAGTGGATTTTTTCCAGGACAAACTAGAAAAAGAATGATTCAAAACTGCACAGGGATTGAGAGCAGCAAGGACAAGCTGGATATGCCTTTTTAGCTACATTTACAGGGAAAAAAACATCCTTCATTGCCTTCCTACACTACAGAGAAGGTACATGGGAGTTTTTTCTTGTGGTTGTGATACACCTGTATGTGGAAACCATGCTTCCAGTGCTAAACTATCATCATGAATTCAAAGAGCTATCTTTGCAACAGACAAAACTGAGAAAACTCTAAATACTGGAGGGAATATATCTTATAAAGAAAATGGTGAAACTGAGGGTGAAATAAATTCCATCAATGTACAGAAATGGAGAAGTTACAACTTAAATTTCACGAACTCTTTCCAGCGGTATCTGGACACATTGTTTTAATCCAAAACATTTAAAGCCAAATAGGAAAATCTTCTGCAAATGGAAACAGTCTGACATATTACTTAATGTCTTTCTTCAGCCTTAAATCCTCCAACCTGAAAAATATATACTGGTGACTATGTCAGCCTTTAATCCCCAAACAATGTTAAATAGCAGCCAGCTATGCTAGACATTTTCAGCTGTAGAAAACTCTCACTAGGAAATTCTGAACATCTGGCTGGCTCCTGATGTTCACTACTAATCAATCTTGATACAACGGAGAAATTCCAGAGGACTGGATAAAATATATTATCTTGGTATTTCAAATGATTAAATTGGATCATTAGGATAATTCTGAGTCAGAGGGAAAATAATGAAAAGTTGATACAGAATGAAACATGTAAATATAACTAATACGGGTATAGATTTATAGAAAAGACACTTTATCAAATGTAATTGATTGCTTAAATGAGACCATAAGTTGGCAGATAATAGTAAAAGTTTGGATTGATATTCTGAGGCTTTTATAAGGCATTTTGATTTAGAAACCAGAATGACACATAATCAATATGGTTCTCATTAAATGGATTAAAAAGTAGCCAGGAGTTAGATCTCAAAATACCTCGGCAAAAGGGAATTATCACCAGCCAGATGCATTTTGAGCTTAACCCCTGCAAGAACTTGTTCTTAATGTTTTCTAATCCTCCCCCCGCTTCAATTAGGATTATTTGAATCATGTTTTAATTAAAGGGTGTCCTAGAGTTCTTGCAACCCAGAAGGCAAGCCTAGATACTAACAAAACTCTGGCTGTCTGAACTAAGAGCACAGGGTGGAATAAGGGAAGAATTACCATGAATCCAGAACTGGAGCACATGCTTCATGCTGAAGGCACCTAAATTCAGTAGATTCCACAATTTTTGCTTAACCCTTTCACAAGCATCCAACACCTACTTATGCTGGTATCCAGCAAAGCCTCAATCTTGACTCCTAAGCCCTACTGTTTGCTAGTATCTTGGGAGTGGTTTATTCTCAGCTTTCATGGTGTGCCCAATGCACAGCTTACCTCCTTCCTCCCCTTTCCCAGTTGTAAATCTTCTCTACAGAAAGTCAGGCATTCAGCAAGAGGAGCAGCCTGCCCACCCTCTTCGTGTTTGAGATGCTCTCTGGGGGACACATGGTACCCTCAGACAGAGCCTGCTGAGGTCAATAGGCTGCTACATAAGGGGACTGGTATTAGCTCTGTTGATCCTTCTCTTGCTATTTCAAAAGTATTTCTCCTTAGCATAAGTGAAAACATCAGGTCAGCAGAAACCACCAGTTTCTGCCTCTGAACATTCCTGCAGCTCCAGGTTGAAGCAAAAGCTGTATAAAGAGCAAGGTCTGATATTCAGCCCTGCCCTTGAATAGGTGCTTGCTCGGTGTGTGGTTTGTTCTGAACCCTGTTCTGAGTCCCTGCTCCCCACACGGTGGGGACTGTACATACCATATTCAGGGCATTAGGTTCTCCTGCAGGGTCTGCGTGCAGGAATCTTTATCTACCAGTAACCGTAAAGCAACAGTTGTCATGAATTAAAAAATGAAGCTGGTGGAAGCCAAGAGTAGCTGTTAGCACTAGAACTGGTGCTTAAAATCCACTTAAAGTCTGTTTTCCCCCACCCTATTCCATTCTCTATCCCCAGGTCTCTCCTCTGGTCAGACTCACCAGCAGCTTATTTCCTTGACTTGTAGTATAACTGCATGTGACTTTGGTGACATGCACACTGTTCTTTCCCAGACTGCTTGGGCAGAGATTAATCATTACATAACACTTTGTGTTGGGAGGCAGTGGAGGACAGGTGTCTGGAAATGAAATAAACTGGCAAAAAAGATGGCTCTAATTGTCAGGAGTATGGCAATAATTGAACACTTTACAGATGTTACAAAATGAGAAGCAAGCCATAAAAGATCTTAAAAGGGAGTTCACATGCTTATCTGATTCACTAGAAAAATTATGACCGACTGGGAAGATATGACAAGGAGAAAGAAGGATTAAGATGCTTTAAAAGAAAATTTGTTTGTCAAGACTGGAAAAGATGACTTATTCTGACTATCAGAAATTTAAATAGATACCTTCACAACCTTTGTAGATATGTAAATTTAATGGAGAATTATAAAGGACAGCTTAACTGGAATAACATAAATGAGATTTCCACAGATGAATCGAAGTAGAAACATTTTAAGCCACGTTGTCCATCCTTATAAAAATATTCTCTTAAAGTAAAATGGCTTACTCAGTAATTAAATATTTCAAAGCTGAATCAGAAGTTAAATTCCAAACAGACTTTTGGAGTGAAAACGTCAGCTTTAAATATGGGATGTATTTCACAATTTTGGTTGAGGGTTGGGTTTTGGGTTTGGTTTTTTTTTTTTTTGTGAAGAACAAGTAGAAAGAAACGTGCACAAATCAAATTTTTCTGTGAGTCCTTTACATTTTTGTTCTTCTGACATGGACACATTTAGAAAGGGAAGGCAAAGTGGATCCTCAGCTGCATCTTGGATCATTGTGCTGCACCTGATGATCCAGACTCTTCACCGTCTTTCTGCACAGATGAGGTATGGCTGTGGTTGTAGAGTCATCCCTAGTCTTGGTTTGAGGTCTGGAATCACACCATGAGGAAAACAGAGGTGAAATCGTTGTAGTAATGAAGTGAAAAACAAAAACATTTCCATTCGAGCCAGTTGTTCTCCAAGGCAATGTCGTCTTCCTGGATTGAAAAGAAGGTTTGGAAAATAAACTTAAGATGTGTTCAATTACATTTTGACTCTTATTATGAATAAGAATGTTCATTTGTGTGTTCTAAGAGGAGCTGTATGAACTTGGTGGGAGTACTCTGAGAAAGGATAGGTGACAATTCACAGCAAGGAACAGATTTTAGAGAATTTGTTCCTCTACTATACAAATGCCATTGTAACAAATTCTGTCAAATTAATTTAGATAAGCTATTAGCTACTTTGTCCTGAAGTGCCAGTCCAGACAGAAGTTGTTTTAAAAAAAAAGATACTGTGAATTTCAGCCTCTGTCCCCTACTATTTTCTTAATTACATCTACTGCCAGTCACTATAACCTGGCAATTGTTCTAATTTGGTAAGTAGAAAGACAGGAAATGGGTCTGGATTGAAAGCATTAGTGCCCCTTCCATGTATGACTAACTACAGGGGGTAAATGTGGTTGTGGAAGACACAGGAATAGATAACAACATCTGGAACTGGTAATGTCAGAGGCAAAAAGCAGCACAATGGAATACACAATAAAGGTTGACTTCATCAGGTCGAACTTTGGGTATTTCGATGTCGTGCATCCATTCCAAAGGAATCGTCTTGTCTTGGCTGTGTCAATTGTTGGGAGAAAGTGTATCCCAGGTAAGTAAACTGTCACCCTTTACACAAGGCTACAGCTTGCTGTGGAGGGCACAGGTAGCCCCAGCAGTCAGCTTACACACAACATGTAATTTCTTGGGTGGATAATCCCATGTAAGGTAAAGTATCCACTCTTATGGCTATCAGAAGACAACTCCATAATGATTTAGCTATATATAATACTGAGCTCATCCATGTAGAAGATAATATGCTAAAATGTGCAGTGTGTTACAGTGAACATCTTTAAAAGAGCTGTTTCATCAGAACTGTGGCTATTTCGTATCATTCTGTCCATTCCCCTTTTATCCCCATCACTTGTACCTCTAGATGTATGAAGAGGAACAGTGGAAGGAATCACTCTCACCTAGTGAAAAAGGAATGAATGCATCTTTCTTGACAAACTGCCCACTGCTGTCCAAAAACCTCTCAGGAGAAAACACTTCGGGATTGCTCCAGTATTTTTCATCAAAATGAACAGAGTAGAGGTTTGTAATGACTGTGGTGCCTTCAGGAATAGAGTAGCCACGCACAACAGTATCTTTGGAAGTTGCGTGAAAAATGCCTAGGGGAACTATGTTACAGAATCGTAGGACTTCGTGTAGCACGGCCTCCGTGTAGGGCATTCTGCACTTCTCTTCCAAGGCAGGCATTTTGTTCGGGCCGATGACTAAATCAATCTCTTTTTGAACTTGCCCTGTTAGGAAAAACAATACAAGCTGATGTTTATTGCATAATATCCTTTCTTTTTTACTTTAAGCCTTCTATTATATACTTTTAAAAGGATACCAAAAGATGAAATACCTTCTATAAACTATAGTAGCTTTTCAGCTTTTCAATTTAGACTCTATTCCTCCCTGGTCCTGGTAGTAGGAGTTGTTACTAGCATACATACCAGCAAGCTTCATTTCAAAACTGATTGTTGTTGGTAAAATCGCATTTTAACGTGCTTTGCTTTGCTTTGCTTGGGTGTAGTTTTATTTCCTGAGCTCTTTAAAACTGAAG